>AWOL01S0039169.1:117147-130268 GCA_000715115.1 Nicotiana otophora | reverse complement strand
TGGGCAACCTCTGATCAGATGGAAAGTTATATACCGAGCCTACTGTGGTCGAGCGCCTATAAGTGAGCCCAGCATGGTCGTGATACATAGCCTAGTATGGCCGAGCGCCTATGAGCGAGCCTACTATTGCAGAGCAGTTATATANAAGCCTATATATACAGTATTACAGTATTTTCATTACCATCGAGCTATAATCGATGGGCAGGCCCCTATTGGGCAACCTCTGATCAGATGGAAAGTTATATACCGAGCCTACTGTGGCCGAGCGCCTATAAGCGAGCCCAGCATGGTCGAGATACATAGCCTAGTATGGCCGAGCGCCTATGAGCGAGCCTACTATGGCAGAGCAGTTATATATACCGAGCCTTATAAGGCCCTACAATTATTTTACTTACTATATTGAAGGAGTTAAGTCAGTATCAGCAGGTAAGTATATCTCTAGATCATCTTTGACTCCCGGTTACTTCCAGTTATTATATTATCAGTTCAGTTTCAGTTTTCAATTATGTTATTGCCTTACATACTCGGTACATTATTTCGTACTGACGTCCCTTTTCCGGGGACGCTGCATTTCATGCATGCAGGTTCAGATAGACAGACGGGTAGACCTCCTCAGTAGGTGTTTCCAGAGTTTAGCCTGATCGGTAAGCTCCACATCCTTCGGAGTTATCGGGTCTAGGTTTTTGTGTACATCTTATGTATGTATTTATATATATATATATTATGGGTAGGTCGGGGCCCTGTTCCGATCACAATATATCTATCAGTAGAGGCTTGTAGACATATCCTGTTGGTTAGTGCAGTATGTTGGGTTTGTAGGCCTGGTATGTATAATTTGGTGGTTTGTCAGCTGTAGTAGCTATGACGGCCTTGTCGGCCTAGCTTTATATTGATGTTTAGTTAGTGCTAGTTTCCATTCAGTTTTATATTTTGCTTCGCAAATTGTGTTGCAAGGTGGCCCCATGGCCAAAGTATGACAGTATATGTTCTGAGTCCCTTAGTCGCAATTTGGTATGCTCTGTTAGGTGAGGCACCGGGTGCTGGTCTCGCTCCGAGGTTCGGGGCATGACATCTGTATTGCTATTTGAAACTTGTCTGCAAATGTTGGTCCAATTCGGAATTGATTTGACATGATTTAGACACTTAAACGTGATTCTAGTGTTCTTGAGTTTCACTTTGAAAGTTCTTTTATTTTGAGGGTTGATTAGTAGATTTAGATGCTATTTTTGTGATTTGATTGTGCGAACAAGTTCGTATGCTGTTATTACACTTGTGTGCATATTTGGTTTGGAGCCCGAGGGGCTCGGGTGAGTTTCGGTCATGTTTCAGATGCGTTTTGCATAGGAGAAGTATGCTGGTGTAGTACCAGTGCTAGTGTTCTGTTGTAGATCTCGCATTTGCAAGGTCTGGCTCGCAAATGCGAGCCTCGCTTTTGCGAACAATGATTCTTTTCATTGGTAAGTGACTTTAATCTATTTTTTTTCAATTATCCATTACATTTCATGAGATTTCAATATCAAAGTAGGATTTCCATAGTAGAAATTAGGGATTTAGGTAGAATTGGGCATTTTTGTAAAATTGAGATTTAGACCTCGAATTAAGGTCAGATTTCAAAACAAATCACATAATCGGGCACGGGGGTGAATGGGTAATCGAGATTTGGCCCGAATCTCAATTTTGACCAAGGGGGCCTGAGATTGACTTTTGTTTACTTTTTCCAAAATGATCTAAATTGAACCTCTTTCATTTGTGGGTAGTTTCTAAAGCTTATTTTGAATCAGTTGGTCAATAATTTGCTAGATTTAGTTAGTTTGGAGGCTTGTTCAAAAGGCATGGCCATGGTTGATTGATTGCTTGAGTTGCGGAGTAAGGTGAGTGTTTGGTCTAACTATGATTTGAGGGAATTAGGGACCCTTGAACTTCTTGTTATGTGCATTATATGAGAAACGACATATATGCGAGGTGATGAGTGTATATACACCGTTGTATTACTTGTTTCCATGCTTTTGTTTCTTCATTGTATATCTTGTTACATGTCTTAATTGCTACATGCTTATTTGACTTCCATGCCATAAGTGCTACTTTCCATTTAGTATTCCTTGTATTAAATTGTCCATTCCTTCCATAATTCCATGCTTATTTACTACTTGTCTCTAATTGCTTTCTCGCATATCCAAATTGTCTTATGCCTTGTTCGTCTTATAGGTTCGTATCATTTGTTGCCTCCAATAATGTAGTTTCATTTGTACGAAATGTTAATTGGTAGATACTGTTGAGTTGGTAAAGTTGAGACATCCGAGTTATTCGAGTTTCTTTGATTATCATGTTATTCTCCATTGCTCGTACATTTGTTCTCTTGATGTAGAACTTTTTGTAAATCTTGATTGTTAAATTGCTATTGTTGATTGAAATTGTTTGGGGAACGGGTTGCACGCCGCAACGGAAATAAAAAGGTAATGAATTAAAATGGCGGAATAAGGACGGATTATGATATTGACCAATGATGATATGGTGTAAGGCCTCGTAAAATTTTACCTAAGACCCGGGGTTTCGTGGTACCGAAGTAGGCTTATGTGTTGGAAATTGTAAGGATTCTTTGCGGTGAGCTTGCGAGCCGTAGTTCGTACTTTTTGGGTTGAACAATGCATTAGGGAGTTGAATAAATGTGTTGGGAATACAGGGCATTTTCTGCGGTCAATTCTACGGTCGCAGAACTGAACTGCGAACCGCATATCTGCCGCAGACCGAGGCAGAAATTTGGGCAAAACTTTTGGACCATTATGCGGTCGCATAACCATTTTTCGGGCCGCATAACCCCTCGCAGACCCAATACAAAATAATTTCGGAGGAACTTTCTGCGACGTATTATGCGACCGTAGACTTGTAGCAGAGTGACCGGGGTGCCCATATCCGGAAGGCCATTAGGTGGTCCATTATGCGAACCGCAGAAGCGTTATGTCGTCACATATGCGACCGCAGACCTGCATCCAGGCTTCATCTTTTCTAATTTTTGAACCCGACCCCATTCTTATAAAACAGCCTTGGGGATCATTTTAAAAGGGAAAAATATATATTTCTAGAGAGAGGGAGTACCATAGAGTGAGAGGGGAAGTTTCTAAGCTCATCATCCATCAATTCTTGCTCAAAGTTGAAGAATTTGCAAGAAGAATTCACTAGGTCTTTATCCTAGAGGTAAAGTTCCACTCCATAGCCCTCAATGTTGTGGTTTTATTTGAAAATAGGTTATAAGCCAAGAAATTCTTGGGTGTGGGAGTTATTTATTTTACATGCATGTAGCATCAACGGTAGTGGAAAGATTGTTGAGCTCTTTTAGGTAACTTTGGGTAGTGGGGTGAAAGAATCCACCATAAGAGGACCTTGAAACCTTAATGCTCAACTAGTGTTTGATAAAATACTCAAGTGAGCTGGAACTATGAACTCCTTCCTAATTTGCGTTCAATTTTGCTATATCTCTAAATGGATCGAAGCGGCTATGATTTCTGGAACATTGTAGTAATGTAAAAAGCTCGTGGCAAGGTATGTTGGCTAAACTTCTCTCTTAGAATTAAATTTCCTAAAATCTATGGGTAGTTTGCCTCACTTAGAGGCATATCAAAGGCTGTTGGCCAAGGAGGTTCATCGGTTGGCTAGTTTGGGAGTTCATCTTGCGGACTCTAGTGAAGGAGGGGTGATTGTGCAAAATAGGGCTGAATCATCGCTTGTGGTGGAAGTCAAGGAGAAGCAATACAACGATCCATTATCGGTACAATTGAAGGAGGGAATTCATAAATGTAAGACCATAGCCTTTTTTCTTGGCATGGATGATGGTACATTAAGGTGCAAATGGTGACTATGTGTTCTAAATGTGGATGGTCTCTGGGAACGAATCATGACCGAGGCTCACTTCTAGGTATTCCGTACACCCGGGCTCTATAAAGATGTATCATGATCTTAGGGAAGTCTACTGGTGGTATGACATGAAGAGTAATGTAGCAGAATTTGTGGCAAGATGTCCAAATTGTCAGCAAGTGAAGGCCGAACACCAAAGGCCCAGTCGGTTGGCAGAGACTATAGAAATTCCGATGTGGTAATGGGAGATGATCAATATGGACTTTGTGGAAGGACTACCTCTCACTCCTCGCAAGTTCGAATCAATTTGGGTAATTGTGGACCGATGCACGAAATCAGCACACTTCTTACCCGTTAAGGCTACCGACACAGCAGAATAGTACGCTAAGTAGTATATCAAGGAAATAATAAGGTTGCATGGCACTCCAGTTTCTATTATCTCAGATTGAGAGGCACAGTTCACGGCTAATTTTGGGAAGAAGTTTTAGTAAGGTTTGGGTAATCAAGTGAATCGTAGTACCGTATTTCTCCCGCAGACTGACAGGCAGGTAGAGCGAACTATTCAGACGCTCGAGTATATTTTGCGTGCTTGTGTTCTTGGCTTTAGGGGTAGCTAATATGATCCTTTTCCACTCATAGAGTTTTCCTACAATAACAGCTATCATGCTAGAATTCAGATGGCACCATTTGAAATTTTATATGGTAGAAGATATAGATCTCCCATAGGGCGGTCTGAGATTGGGGGAGCAGAGTTGATAGGGCCAGACCGTGTGCAGCAGGCTATAGAGAAGGTTAATATTATTACAGAATGGTTGAGAACTGCCCAGAGTCCTCAGATGTCCTATTCGGATATATGTCGTACGGATTTGGATTTTCGAGAGGATGATTGGGTATTCTTGAAGGTTTCCCCAATGAAGGGGGTAATGCGGTTTGGTGAGAAGAGGAAACTGAGTCCAAAGTATGTTGGGCCGTACAAAATTAATCATAGGATCGGTCAGGTTACTTATAGGCTAGAACTACCTCCAGAGATGTCTTTAGTACACCCGGTGTTCCGCGTATCCATGTTGAAGAAGGTGGTTAGGGATCCAACGCTTATTGTTCCGGTTGAGACTAACGAGGTTAATGAAGAAAATTCCAGTTGCCAATCTTGATAGGCAAGTTCGAAAGTTGAGGAATAAAGAGATTGCCTCCGTGAAAGTATTATGGCAAAACGGTCATGACCCATTTTCTGAACAAGCCGTGACGGTACCCGGTCGCTAAATTTAACCGAGCGAACCATTTGCACTTATTAAAAAAATTATAACCTTAAGCTTTATATGCAACAAGGCAATATTTTAACTAAATACTTTTAATTAATTTGTATATCTAAAATAACCAACTCCCAAACTTTGTTCGTAGTAACTATTGAAATACTCCTAAGTTATTATCAAAAACATTTGAATCTTAACCCACCGACTGTGTCTATGAAGCCTCTACTGATCAACTGATGCACTGCTCAGGACATGAGATTGCATGGCTAGTTCTCCAAGTAAATAAAGAAATAACTAAATAAAGATGACTCAAAGGAATGCTCCACGAACAAAAGCGAAGCTCGCTAATAGAACTAGAAGAGAGGGAAGTCCTAACCTGTAGCTTGCTCGCCTGTAAAACTGGTTCCTATGTTGTATCGCAAACCAACGTAGGTTCCTAAAAGAGAAAGTCAGTACCATCCATTGTACTTTGTGAGTCTCGACAATAGGGGACGAAACTTTAATAAAATATACATTACCAATAAAGATTCTGAATGCATGGAAAACATAAAGCTTCTAAGAACAATTCTACAATAATTGCATAGTAGTAGTTTATGAATATTCTAAACCAAAATTCCTTTCTTTTTCTTTCTTATATAAAAAATAAATTTTATATTTAAAGTGTCTTGCAATTTTTATAGATTTGAGGGCTGTTACAATCTTTCCTCAAAAATATTCGTCCTCGAATATTTCTAGGGCTTTATTCTTAATCTAACAATCATTCCTTAAGTCCTTGAACTTCTTAAGTTTTCTTAGCACTACTCACTTTCCCAAGGGACTCAAAATTTTGGCTAACTCCCTAAAGTTTCAAAAGGTTCGGCAGAGTCTCCCCTGTAAGTGGGACTATCCAAAAATAATCCCTGCCACCAATACCACAACTACACCAACAACAACCGAATATACCATAGCAGGCCATTCATAGGCACCATACACAACTCATAAATTAATTACTCATACGCCGGCAAGGAGGTACCACAACAAACAACCAAAATCTAAAGAACAACACTCCAGCAAAGGTAAATCACTTTAATGAATTAAATGTACTCTAGCATGGTACTGGATTATTTAATAACTAAATATACTCTGACAGAAACTAAATTACTTCAACAACTAAGTATAATCTAGCAAGGACATAAACACATTCTAACTTGAATTTAATAAATGAAATATAAATGCCAAGGCAAACCTAGATTCACATACGTTGTTCATCAAATAAATAAGGATACTTCTTCCTCATGTCTTCCTCGACCTCCCACGTAACCTCTTTTGAATCATGATTATTCACAAAACTTTTACCGATGCTATATCTTTTGTTCTCAACTTTCTTACTTACCTATCGAGAATTTTTATAGGTACCTCTTCATAAGTCAAGCCTTCTTTAATTTCTATGGAGTCGGCAAGTATTATATGCAACTCATCATGAATGTATTTTCTAAGCATAGACACATGAACGACCGGATGAACATAGGACAACTCAACGGGAAACGCTAGCTCATAAGCCATGTTTCTTTTCTTTTCTATAATCTCATAAGGTCTGATAAATCTAGGACTACGTTTTCCTTTCTTACAAAATCTCACAACTCCTTTCATTGGTGAAACTTTAAAAAACACCTTGTCACCAACCATAAACTCTAAGTGATGATGCCTCTTGTCAGAATATGACTTTTGATGACCCTGAGCCCCTTTTAGTCTTTCTCTGATTAGCTGGACTTTCTTTAAGGCATCACAAACAAACTCTGGACCAATCAATGACCCCTCTACTGGTTCAAACCAACCCACTGGAGACTTACATCTTCGCCCATTCAATGCTTCATAAGGAGGCATACCAATGCTGACCTGATAGCTATTATTATAAGCAAATTCTATCAGTGGCAAGTGATCATCCGAATTACCTTCAAAATCTATAACACATGCTTGCAACATATCTTGGAGAGTCTAAATGGTCCTTTCTACCTGACCATCAGTTTGTGGATGGAAAGCAGTGCCCAAATTATCCTTGGTACCTAATCTTTTCTGAAATGCCTGCCAAAAATGCGTTGTTAACTGAGGGCCTCTGTCAAATATGATTGAAATTGGAGTACCATGCAATCGGACTATTTCTTTGATGTACAGCTGTGCATACTGCTATGCGGAATCTGTCGTCTTTACTGGTAGGAAATGCGTGAACTTTGTCAGTCGGTCTACAATATCCCAAATTGAGTCATGCTTACGGTATGTGCGAGGCAGACCTATTACGATCCATTTTAATCATCTTCCATTTCCACTGTCGTATCTCTATATCTTGAGCTAGGCCATCAGGCCTCTGATGCTCAGCTTTGACTTGCTGGCAATTCAAATATTTGGCCATATAACCTGCTACTTGCTTCTTCATGCCTTTCCACCAATACAACTCTTTCAAGTCCAGATACATTTTGGTAGCACCTCGAACTGTGAGCTTCTTCCATTATGGCCTTCCTAAGCCCATCTTCATCAAGCACACATAACCGATCATTCAACTTTAAAACTCCATCACTTCCTAGAGAGAAAGCAGTGATTTCTTTGTTTTTGACTCCTTCTTTTTACTTTACTGAGTATGGATCCTTGTCTTGCTTATCCTTAACATACGCAACAAGAGAGGATTGCGCTATGTCATAAGCAGTTACACCTCCTTCTTCGGTCTCATCCAATCTAATTCCATCATTTGCTAGTTTTTGAATTTCTCGACCCAAATTTCACCTTTGTACTGCAAGATGGGCCAAGACACCCATTGACTTCCTATTAAGTGCATCTGTTACCACATTAGCTTTGCCCGGGTGATAAAGGATATTGATGTCATAATCCTTCAATAGCTCGAGCCACCTTCTGTATCTCAAAGTTAACTCTTTCTGCTTGAAAATGTACTGGAGGCTTTTGTGATCTGTAAATACTTCACAATGCTTGCCACATAGGTAGTATCGCCATATCTTTAATGCAAAAAACCATTGCTGCAAACTCCAAGTTGTGTGTGGGGTAGTTCTTCTCATGATTCTTTAACTGCCTGGAAGCATAAGCAATAAATTTTCCATCTTGCATAAGAACATACCCAAGACCAACTCTGGAGGCATCACAATACACTGTGAACCCACCCGAACTTGTAGGCAAGGTTAACACAGGTGCAGTGGTCAACCTCTTCTTTAACCCTTGAAAGCTCTGCTCACAAGCGTCTGACCATTAGAACTTAACTGCTTTCGGGTCAACTTAGTTAATGGAGCTGCAAGTGAGGAAAATACCTCTACAAACCTTCTATAGTAGCCAGTTAATCCTAAAGAAACTCCTGATTTCGGTTGGCATTATCGGCCTTGGCTAGTTCTTGACTGCTTTTGTCTTCTGAGGGTCTACTTTTATGCCTTCACTAGATACAACGTGGCCTAAGAATGCCACTGACTGCAACCATAACTCACATTTTGAAAACATGGCATAAAGCTTATTCTCCTTCAAGGTCTGCAAGGCTATCCTGAGGTGTTCTGCATACTCATCCTTCCTCTTAGAGTATACCGAAATATCGTCTATAAACACAATAATAAAGTTATCAAGGAGTGGCTTGAAAACTCTGTTCATGAGGTCTGTGAATGCAACCAGAGCATTTGTCAACCCGAAGGATTACTAGAAATACATAGTGCCCGTAGCGAGTTCTAAAGATTGTTTTAGATATATCCTCTTCTCTGATTCTCAACTGATGGTACCCCGACCTCAAGTCTATCTTTGAAAAGTACTTTGCACCCTGAAGTTGATCAAATAAATCATCAATTCTTGGCAGTGGGTACTTGTTCTTAATGGTAACTTTATTCAACTGCCGATAGTCGACGCACATTCTGAGAGACCCACCTTTCTTCTTGACAAATAGGACCGGGGCACCCCAAGATGAAACACTCAGTTTTATGAAGCCCTTGTCAAGAAGGTCTTTCAACTGTTCTCAACTCATTATGTTCTGCTAGAGCCATCCTATAAGGAGGTATAGATTTGGACTGAGTGCCTGGCATGAGATCGATGCCAAAGTCTATGATTCTTTCAGGAGAAAGTCTGGGAAGGTCATCTGGGAAAACTTCTGGAAATTCTCTAACAACTGGCATAGACTGAAGAGTTGGTTGTTCTGATTCTGCATTAATGGTGTAAGCAAAATAGGCAAGACACCCTTTGCCGATCATTCGTTGTGCCTTAAGGTAAGAAATAAACTTATCTACAAGCGATGTTGAACTACCCTTCCACTCTAAGACTTATTCATTTGGAAATAGGAACCTGACTATCTTAGCACGACAATCTAAAATGGCATAGCAGGAAGACAACCAATCCATACCCATGATCACATCGAAATCCACCATTTCTAACTCTATGAGATTGGCCTCGGTGCTACGACCTTGGAATGAAACGATACAACCTCTATAGACTCTTGTGGCTTCCACAAACTCGCCAACTGGAGTAGATACTAGGAATGGCTCACTAAGTTGTTCAGCTTCTAGCCCGAGGTTAATTGCAAAGTGTGGAGTCACGTACGAAAACGTTGAACCTGGATCAATTATGGCATAATCATTATGTGAGAAGACTAGAAATATACCTGTAATAACTTCTATATATGCATCTGCACTCTAACGATCAAGTATAGCAAACAAACAGGGTTGTCCACCTCCCTGAGTAACTCGATCTGCACCTCTGCCTGCTCCATGCCCGACCTGATTATGAGAACTACAAGCCTGAGGTGGTGCAACTATAGTAGCTGAGGAACTAGAGGGACGGGCTGATCCCCCACTGAAATTACGTCGCAACTTTGGGCAGTTTGCCTTTATATGACCACTGTCTCCACAATGATAGCAATCGTGAAACCCGAGCTTGCACTGACCGGAATGTTGCCGCTTACATGTTCAATAAAGACCTTGTTGTTGTGAATGTTGCTTAGCATGACTTTGTCTATGTGAGGATGATGTCCTAAAATTCTAATTCTGGCGAGACTGGTTTCCATAACTCTGAGTACGTCTGAAGGAAGACCCACCACTTGACTGATAACTGGACTGAGCTGGTGCTAATGGCGCCTTATTGGAGGAACCCCTTCCACCTCCGCTGGATGTACCATTAAACCCACTCGCCGTCCGGGCTTTCTTGTTATGCTCTTTTTCTTCTCTCCTTTGTTGTCTGTCTTTTTCTATGTGCTTGGCGAATCCCACAACAGAGGAGAAAGTTGTCATTCCTACCACTGCAGCTGATGTCGTATCCTTAATGTGGCAAGCCAAACCGTTAACAAACCTGCAGATCTTTTCTTTTTCTGTCTTAACTATGTGAGGATCACGCTTTGCCAAACTTATTAATTCCATGTAGTTACCCTTGCACATTTTTATTCCCTTGCTTGAGCTGCTCGAGCTCTATAGCCTTAGATCACCTATCCTCTTATGGTATAAAATTAGCCATGAAAGCATCTTCAAATTCTTCCCAAGTAGGAGGACCATCATCTTCATCTCTTTCCTTTTCCCATATCTAAAACCAAGCGCCGACCACATCTCTAAGCTGGTAAGCAGCCAGCTCCACAGCTTCATCATCAAATGCCTTCATCGCTCGGAGGGCTTTCTTGACACCCTCCAGCCATAACATTGGATCTTCATCAACTATAGTACCACAGAACAATGGAGGAATCAACTTTAAAAGTTCATTCACTCTTGAGGACTCAGAATTATTCTGTCTATTTGATTGAGGTGAAATCTCATCTCTTCTCTCGCTTTGGTTGGCCATGAAGACTTTAAACATCTCCATAGCATTGTTGACAACAATAAACATCTGACCCTTCTCTGGAGATATAGCTGTCTGAGCGGGAGCTGCTGTTGGGGGTGGTACTGGATCCTGAGGTACTGGCTCATCATGCTCCACCCCTTCTTCATCTTCAACCCACGGTACTTGAACCCCCTTTATGGATTTACCCTTTCTTTCCTAAGTTGAAGCCTTCTTAGTTCTACCTTAAGCCACAATAGTAGCAATAGTTTCTTGAGTAGCATCGTGAGCGTCAGTGTTAGAGTTGCGAGTATGAGCCATTTCTGCGAGTTTTGGAGAAACGAATACATTAGATAATTTCTTAGTGGTAGGATTTACTGCACGATCTAAAGTAAGAAAAACAAATGAGACTTTTCCTAAATGTTGGTAGCCTCCTATTTATAAGTGTGGCATGCTTCATACCCATAAATAAGACTCTACTGATACGGCTTCATAGACCCATAGGACTCCATAAACCTGAGGCTCTAATATCAAGTTTGTCACGACCCATTTTCTGAACAAGCCGTGACCGGCACCCGGTCGCTAAATGTAACCGAGTGAAACATTTGCACTTATTAAAACTATTATAACCTCAAACTTTATATGCAACAAGGCAGTATTTTAACCAAATACTTTTAATTAATTTTGAATATCTTAAATAACCAACTCCCAAACTTTGTTCGTAGTAACTGCTGAAATACTGCTAAGTAATTATCAAAAAGATCTGAATCTTAACCCACCGACTATGTCTATGAAGTCTCTACTGATAAATTGACGCACTGCTTAGGACATGATATTACCTGGCTAGTTCTCGAAGTAAATAAAGAAATAACTAAATAAAGATGACTCAAAGGAATACTCCACGAACAAAAGCGGAGCTTGCCAATAGCACTGGAAGAGAAGGAAGTCCTAATTTGTAACCTGCTCATCTGCAAAATCGGTTCCTACATTGTACCGCAGACCAACGTAGGTTCCCAAAAGAGAACGTCAGTACCATCCATTGTACTCAGTGAGTCTCGACAATATGGGACGAAACTTTAATAAAATATACATTACCAATAAAGATTCTGAATGCATGGAAAACATAAAGCTTCTAAGAACAATTCTAAAATAATTGCATAGTAGCAGTTTATGAATATTCTAAAAGAAATTCTTTTCCTTTTCTTTCTTATATAAAAAATAATACTTCAGTTTATACTTCGGGAGTTCCAACTATCCTGACTTATTAATGTCTTAGTCATTTTGTGATTGGTACGGGTTCGATCCCAACCTGATCGAATAGGCCCAATCCACGAGGTGCCACTCGCTTCATGGTTCTCAGTGCTCATGTATCATACCTTAGCCCGGCTAAGTAAATTCTCAACAACGAGACCTCGGCTCGTGTGCTCCCTACTTTGGCATAAGTAGTTTCAGGAAGTCAACACCTTGATCAGGACCCTCGTCCTCGACGATGACCCCTTGTCAGAATAGAGGATACTCCCAAAAAATCTTTTCTTTCTAAAACTTCCTCCTATGACTTTTCAAGCTTAAATCTTTTCTGGAACATCCTATACATACTCATACTAGTATCCTTAAATGTAAAGTATGTCATAAGAATGAAATAAATATTCAAAAGTATTCCTAAAGATTCTTGCTTCTTCATGAATTTTCAACAAGAAAATGGCATATAAGAATAACACAAAAATCTGAAAATTTATGCACATATATCATAATAAATCATCTAAACTTTAGCTAGAACAATTCTAAGTTAATAGGTACTCACTCGCTCCAGTTAAGTACATATTAACTCTTTTAAGTAATTCATCAAACACCTTGTATGCATGCTTTTGTGGGTTAAACCACTTTAGTAAAGAGTTATATCAACTCACCTCAAAATTCCTCGAGCCAATACGTAGGCCCCAGTCCAATTTACACTCGTCAAACAATCGATTATACAATAACCAGTGCATTTAATCAATTTTAAAGTTTTACACCTAAACACGGAATTTATTACTGTTGATACAGAGAAACAAGGGAATTAACTATCCAATTCTTATATTGTAGGGTAATTGAGAATAGGAAATTTTATATGCATGCGTTCAAGAACTAGTTATTTGTAAAGAAGCCTAGAATTTTCGTTGTCTTCGTGAATGGTTCTTGGGACTTGCTGCGTAAAGAAGCCTCTATTTCTTATACTTAAAAGTCCTTCATTGTTCTGTTTCATATAACAAGGCTTTAAGACTTTTTACTTACAAC
>AWOL01S0039169.1:54623-117061 GCA_000715115.1 Nicotiana otophora | reverse complement strand
CCCCCCCCCCCATTTGTTTTTTTACTTAACTTCTATTTAATGACACTCAATTCTAATAACTAATAATATTAACTTTATTAATATTCCGCATTTGTATATCCAATTATTTATAAATAGGTAAGCAACTCAAAAGTCAATCATAAGGTTTTAAATCTGTAATAGAAGTATAAATTATTATATATTTTTTTTGCAATCAAGACATGATAAAATAAAAAAAAACTTAAATTCTATATTTAGCGTGTCTTGAAACTTTTGTAGATTTGAGGGGTGATAGATAAACCAATAAGTCGAAGAGGCCACCTGGGAGGCCGAGGAAGAAATAAAGAAGAAATACCCTCATTTGTTTGAATAGTCATGTATTTATAAAGTTGTGTTCTATGAAAATGTTAAGAGTTTACCTTCTATGAATTATGTATCATGTGTACAGCTGATGTTAAGGGTGTTCCCTTTGGGTGATATACTGCTCGTAAGGCCATGGTTGCCATTATTTTTATGATATATTGCGTCATTGGTTCATGTATATGTTGTTAGGGTTGGGTTCTGGGATTCTCTGATGGGTGGATAGGCCCAGTTACAGGAGAAACTCTAGCAAAAATTTTGGAAATTGGGAAGTTAGTCATAAGTTAGAACTGTTGGTGTCTTATAGCAGCTGAGTTACATTAGGTTCTAATGGCGAATTTTTGTACTCATTAGAGGACGAATGATCTTAAGTGGGGGAGGATGTAAGGCCCCGTAAAATTTTATCTAAGACCCGTCAGGGTTTTGTGGTGCCGAAGTAGGCTTATGTGTTGGCAATTGTAGGGATTCTTCGCGGTGAGCTTGCGAGCCGCAGTTCAGACTTTTTGGGTTGAATAGTGCGTTGGGGAGTTCAAATTGTTTTTTGGGAATACAGGGCATTTTCTGCGGTGCATTCTGCGGTCGGAGAACTGAGCTGCGGACCGCATATCTGCCGCAAACAGAGGTAGAAATGTTGGCAAAATTTCTGGACCATTATGCGGCCGCATAATCCCTCGCAGATTGAATACAAAACAATTTTGTAGGAATGTTCTGCGGCGCATTATACAACCGAAGAACAGGTCTACGGACCGCAGACCGGTCATAGACGAGGCAGGGGTGCCCAGTTCCGGAGGGCCATTATGCGGTCCATTTTGCAGACCCAGAAGCGTTGGGGCTTCTTTTTTCTAATTTTTGAACCCGACTCCATTCTTATAAAATAGCCTTGGGGATCATTTTAAAAGGGAAAACATATATTTCTAGAGAGAGGGAGTGCCATAGAGTGTGAGGGAAAGTTCCTAAGCTCATCATCCATCAATTCTTTCTCAAAGTTGAAGAATTTGCAAGAAGAATTCACTTGGTCTTCATCCTAGAGGTAAGGTTCTACTCCATAGCCCTCAATTTCGTGGTTTTAATTGAAAATAGGTAATAAGCTAAGCAATTCTTGGTTGTGGGAGTTGTTTATTTTACATGCATGTACCATCAAGGGTAGTGGGATGATTGTTGAGCACTTTTGGGTGAACATTGGATAGTGGGGTGAAAGAATCCACCATAGGAGGACATTGAATATGCTATTTCTATAATTTCTGTTGTTTTGGCTCTTTATTGTTAAGTTTTCGCTTGCCTAACCGGTGTGTTAGGCACCATCATGACGGGTTGGGATTTTGGGTCATGACAAGTTGGTATCAGAGCCCTAGGATTTTAGTAGTGTCTTGCGGATCGGTATGGAGACGTCTATACTTATTTTTAAGAGGCTACCGAACTGCTTGGAAACTTCACTTTCTTGCATTCTTGTCGTGCGGATTTGTTATTTCCAAAACCTGAACTTGACTTTTCTGTTCTCTCACATATGGTGAGGACACGCACGACCAGATCAAGCGGATGTCCACAAGTATCACCAGCTATGGCCATGAGACTCCGAGGTATGGCTCACACTACAGTCAGAACATCAGCCGTGGAGCCACCAGTTGCTCCAGCTCAGGAGCAGGCACCAGATGTGGTTGAGCCGGTAGGACCAGCTCAGAGACCAGCGGTGCCCATTGTGATTCCGGGACTTTAGGAGGCCTTAGCCCATATTTTAAGTATGTGCACAAGTTTGGCTCAAGCAGTATCAGTTCCAACTTTACCAGCCACTTCTCAGGCCGGAGGAGGTGCACAGACTCCTGCCGCTCGTACTCCTAAGCAGCTAGCTCGGGGACTCTAGACACTAGGTGTATTGCCAACTCAGTCGGTTTCCACCTCTAGGGCAGTGGTTGGTCCCTATATGAGTGATGAGCAGCAGAAGAGACTGGAGTGGTTTGGGAGTCTTAAGCCTCCAGGGTTTAGCGGAATAGAGTCGGAGGATGCCCAGGATTTCATAGACCGGCGTTAGCAGAATCTTTGCACGACGGTTATTTTGGACACCAGTGAGATTTCATTCATTACTCTTTAACTAACTGGGGCAGCCTACCGATGGTGGAAGGCTTATGAGTTGAGCAGGCTAGCCGATGCAGCGCCACTTACATGGCTTGACTTCTTAGTTCTCTTCTTAGAGAACTTTTCCGCATAGACTCTTAGAGAGGAGTTGCGTAGGCAGTTTGAAGAGCTACGCTAGGAGGGTATGACAGTGACTCAGTATGAGATAAGGATTTCAGAGTTGGCTCGTCACACAGTATGGCTGGTTCCCACTGAGAGGGAGAAAATTAGGAGGTTTGATGGCCTTAACTATGGCTCGCAAGCAGGAGCTTGAGGATAGGGAGGCCAAGAGGCCTCGTAGTTCAGGTGGTTTTGGCAGTGCTTCATCTGAAGGCCAGTCCTACTATAGCAGAGGTCGTTCTTCTAGGCTCGTTCAGACAGCTCGCCATATTCCTCGTGGTTCTTCAGTTGTCCATAATTCCTATAGCGCACTCCCAGCTCTGCATCCTTCAGTGCGTTGCTAGCACAGAGTTCTTACCATGCTTTATCTGCCTAAATTTCGACAGGTAGTTCTTCGGGTGGGGTTACTATGAGTGCAGAGACTTGAGTCATCTCAAGATAGATTGCCCAAGACTATTGATCAGGGTTCCACAGCAGAGATCTCAGCCTATGATTCTAGCACCAATAGATACATCACCCACATAACTAGCTCGAGGTTGGGCCCAGTCAACTAGAAGACGCCCTATAGAGGAGGTCGATCAGGTGGTGGTCAGGCCCGTTGCTACGCCTTTCTAGCCATGCTAGAGGCAGTCGCCTCCGATACCGTGATCACAGGTATTGTTTTAGTATGCCACAGGGATGCTTCTCTATTATTTGATCCCGGTTCCATTTATTCATCTATATCATCATACTTTGTTCATTATTTGGATATGCCATGTGATCCCTTGGTTATGTTTATTCATGTATCTATACCAGTGTGTGATTCTATTATTGTGAACCGTGTGTATCGGTCGTTTGTGGTGACTATTGGAGGATTTTAGATGAGAGTTGATCTTTGACTACTTATCATGGTTGATTTTGACGTGATGTAATGCATGAATTGGTTGTCACCACGTCACATTCTTCTGGATTGTCACGATAAGATCGTGATGTTGGCGATGCCGGGATTGCCTAGGGTTGAGTGGAGAGGTTATGTGGACTATGTTCCCAGTTTAGTGATTTCATATTTGAAAGCCCAATTGATGGTTGGGAAGGGATTGGGAGCATAAGGATAGATGCCTCACAACCCGATTAGTACCAGATGAGTAGTGCCTCTTGACCTGATGGTGAAATCACTACTAGGAAACCACTCGAACATTCAATGTACTTGCTCCTCCGTCAGATTGCTGAAGAAACGCACCCAACTTACAATATTTCCCAGTTCTGCAAACCTGTCTGGGATAAACGTCATTTTCTTTGGGTGATGGTAAGCTATGTAGTCATTCAACGGTCATCGCATAAGCTCTTGATGATAACCCTAAACAACCTCATCACATCTTTCTTATTCTTTGGAGGTGGCAAGTCTTGGATAGCTTTAATTTTTGATGGGTCTAATTCGATCCCTCGGCGACTGACAATGAATCCTAACAACTTTCCAGTAGGGACTCCGAAGGCACATTTTTGCAGGGTTCAACTTTAAATTGTATTTTCAAAGTTGGTCGAAAAATTTCTTCAAATCTGCTATGTGATTCGAACTCCTTTTAGATTTGATGATAACATCATCCACGTACACCTCTATTTCCTTGTGTATCATATCATGGAAGATAGTTGTCATGGCTCTTATATAGGTGGCTCCAGCGTTCTTCAGGCCAAATGGCATCATTTTGTAACAGTATATCCCCCATGGTGTGAAGAAGGCTGTCTTTTTGGCATCCTATTCATCCATCCAAATCTGATGTTATCCTGCGAAGCAATCCACAAAAGATTGGAGCTCATTCTTGGTGACCTCTTCTTTTATCTTCAAACTCATATCCGGCGAGAACTTTATGAGCTTTTGCTTTACCGGTGGACGCATGGGATTAGTGGGTAGCTTGTGAGCCACTATGGATGTGCTTAAACCAGTTATATCTTTGTAGGACCATGCAAATATATCTTCATATTCTTTTAGGAATCTGATGTACCCTTCCTTCTCTGACGGTGATAGATGAATTCTTATATATGTTTCCTTGACCGTTTTGGAATCCCCTAAGTTAATGGCCTCAGTTTGAGTTCCTGGGTAGCCTGCCAAAATATGCATGAATTACTTTTAAAAAAATAGTTTTGAGCATTTGAGACATTTTTCAGTATTTTGTTTTGAAATAATTGCTCGAGCCATCTAGCTGCACTTGTTGACATTTTTAAGATTTTATTAATGCATTACCGCTTTTCGTATTTATTATTATTTTTACATTTTTCATTTCATCATTATTATTAGCTATCCCGTTGAACCTGTGACTATGATATGTAATGAGACAACCCAACATAAGGACAGTGATTCAGAAGATCTGGAAGATGATATAACACCTGAGGAAATTGTCAGAGAAGTAGAGAACTTTGAAAATAAACCAAAGTCTAATTTGGAGAAACGGGCCCGGGATGGTGTAGCGGTTCAATTCTTGAGAACAGCTCCTTTCTCCATGATTTGAATGGTAGGGTCTTCCTCCTCCTCCTCCTCAACTATTGCACTGCAGTCCATATCTTCTTCATCTAGAAACAGCTTCCTCATGCTAGCTAAAACTCCATCTTCCTTAGAACCCCACATCATGTCAGCTTGATGGAATGTCCGGTGCAGAGATGGTACCGGTTGTTCCAGTGGATAATAAGGAGCACGCCATGGTGGTGACCAATTCTGGTATTCCTGCCACGTGTATTCATATCCGAGTCCAAAAGTCATGCCATGACGCTGTGGTTGTACGGGTTTAGTGATACCTTGAAGATTTTTGCGGGGGCCCTTGCCGGGTTCGTACCCCGTCCATAGCAGTATGCTTTCTATCTTGTTGCTCCACCATTGGTCCTTTTCAATTGCGTTGACTCATTCAATGCAATATTATGTTTCTCTACCCAGCGTTTTTCTATTTTCGATGACCGGCACAGTCTGATTGGTGTAGATGGGGTTACTTCCATCTCCGTAGATGACCACCTCCTGATGATTCCACTCAAACTTCACAGCCTGATGCAGAGTCGAAGACACTTCCCCAGCGACATGTATTCAGGGTCGTCCCAACAATAGATTGTAGGTAGCAGATATGTCTAGCACTTGGAACTTGACATCAACCAAGTCGGGCCCATCTGTAGACAGAGGTTGATTTCTCCAATGGTGGCTCTCTGAGATCCATCAAACGCCTTCACATTCATGCTTCCCATATGTAACTCGTGTAGGCCTTTACCCAGTCTCTTTAGGGTAGTAAATGGGCATATGTTGAGATTTTAACCTCTATCTATCAGGACCCTGACGATGAACTTATCCTCAAATTGCACCATGATGTGTAATGCTCTGTTATGACTCCGCCCTTCTGGAGGTAATTCATCTTCATGAAAAGTGATTTTGTGGCTCTCTAATATCTGTCCAACAATGTTAGCCATCTCCCTACTAGTGATGTTTAAGGGTACATAAGCTTCACTTAACACCTTCATTAAAGCATTCATGTGTGCGTCCGAGTTTTGCAGCAGCGACAAGATGGATATCTGAGCAGGGGTTTTGTTCAAATGGTCAACAACAGAGTACTCCCTCGCTTGTTCCTTTCTCCAAAGATCATCAGTGCCAGTCACGACAATAGGCAGCTTAGATGGAGCCTCCTTGCTTGTTCCGCCCAGGTTCTCAGGTGTATAAACTCTATCAGTTCTGTTCATACCTTGTACCGCAGTTGTTTCCTCCATTTTTGCTTTAACCTTTCTCCTTGCTTCCGCAACATAGTCACATGGGATGGCATCAGACTTTTAGGATGGCGTGGGAGCTACCATCACCGTGAAGGTTGTAGATACCTCAACTTAAATGGCGCCTGGGTTTTTACCACAACTGGTGTGAGGGTGACCGGAGACGATTTATGATCATCTCCATCTCGAATGAGTTCGATAGACCCCTCTTGATCCCATTCTTCATCAGTCTCTATCACATTTACTCCCTCACCTCTGTGATTCGGGAGAAGATTGTTACGAACATTTGGTGCAATCTCTTTTTACTATGTGACCTTAGCATCGATCAGTTTTTGAATCTTGTCTTTTATTGTGCGCCATTCATTGATGGTATGACCCTTCATGCCTAAATGATAGGCACATGTTTTGTTGGGGTTGATCCACTAGGAGGAATTCTCCATAACAATAGCAGGGACGGGAGTAACATAACCAGCAGCCTTTAGTATCTCATACAGTTGGTCTATCGGTTCAACAATTGGGGTGTATTGTCTTGGTGGTCTTCGGGCCACATTTGGTCGTGGCTTCTGGGAGTTTTGGCGGGCAGGTGTTTGTGAATGGTAACATGCAGATTGAGTATTATAGGCATGGTAGGTGGTAGCAAACTGTTAGTAACTGGGGGGTGGGGTGGGTATATGGGTGGAGGTGTTTGGTATGTGAGAGAAGACTTAGGACCCTGGGCCACCATCACGACACCTATTTCTTTCTTCTTCGAAATGCCTCCTGATTGCAAGGCTTTGTTCGTGGCCTGTAAGTGCCTCGAAATTGGTCACCATCCCATTCTTTATTCCTTCGTCTATTCTTTTGCCTAGCTTGATGATGTAGGAAAATTTGTGATTTTCAATAACCATTAACCTTTCGTAATACTGCGGGTCTTGAGCCTTGTCAAAGAACTTGTTCATTTGTTCTTCTTTAAGTAACCCTCCAACAGTTCCACATCCGGCTGAATATATAGGTCCTTATAGTTTAGACCTTCAACACCTTTACCACCTTCGACACTCTGAACTGTACCAGTGATCTTGTTGAGTTCCTCCGCCGTGTTCTTAATGAGCAGGTCCTTCTTAGTTGATTCAGGTATGTATAGGGTTTGCTGCGGGGTGTGAGGTAAAGTTTCCACATATATCGGATTGCTTTGATGGATTCCTGGCACTTGGTATAAGGGTAGTCATTGGTTGAGTTTTGGGGATCGGGAGTAGGTTGTGGTGCATTCTGATACGTAGTTGTTTGTGGGTATTGAGTTGGATGATGGTGTTGTTGTTGACGAGTCGGTACTTGAGGCGGGTTAACGTTCTTAGGAAGTGTATGATACTGGTGTAGTGCGAGAGGATTTGGTGGTGGGTTTGTGTTTTGCGGTGGTGTTTGGTTCTGGGTAGTCAGGTTTTGCTGGTTAATGTCGGGGACATTGAGAGTGAGGGAGAGGTTTTCCAAATTTTGGACCTACTCAAGCTCGCCCTGTAGTTCTAGGATTTTCTGTTCCAAACGTAAGACCAATTCATTCTATGCCGGAGTACTTGGGCCATCTAAAGTTTCAACGTTTTCTGCTATGGTAGCATTGTCTTTCCTAATACCACTCAAATCATCCATTTTCCCATTCCCTTTGCTTTTGCCTTTAGGATCGCTTGGTGGAGGAGGATGTGGAGGACCTCTGGATCTAGTGTGATATTTTGATGATGTCAGTATGGACGAACCAACCTTTGGGAATGGGAATAATCAAAAGAAAAGAAAAGGCAAAAGGTAACCAAGTTAGTAAGGAATATTAAAAGAGTGTTTGCGTTATTAAAACATGTTTCACAAAGTCATGCAATAATTCGCGTCCTAATTTGGGGGGGCCTCATTGTGCCCGAGGTAGGCCTAAGCAACACGTAGACTTGGAGAAAATTCATGCCAATATTTGCGTCATTTCATTAATGCCAAAATAACTCAAACCTTTACTAAATCGACAATAATAAAAATTAGTAATGAAATTTAACCTTATTAAAATTGAGATCTAAAGCTAAGCTAGAAAGCTATAAAGAACATCATTTCCTAGTCTACTTAGTCCTTGAGTGACCTTATCCGTGCTTAGCTCTTTTGACCCCATCAATAAGGTTTCCCAGATTGCGCATATCCAACAGTAAGTAGGCTTTTGCTAGATGTCCTCCTTCACTGCCATCCGTGCCTTGACAATGTGAGAGTCTCTTTCTCATGTTTCCCTCGAGCTCCATCAATCCTTGTTCCAATTATTCCAATCTTTTTTTTGACTTAGTGACAATATCCTTCCATTAATTTATCGGTTCCATGTTCACATTGTGTTCGTTCCAGATGTTTAGCTTCAGACTCGAACACCCTTTTGCGTAGCCTTCTATACTTAACATGTGCTTCTGCTACTTCATCTATGACCCTATCCTTCAAATTGACTCCCGGCTGGACGTCTCCCATTATATCATCCTCCATCCATGATAGATAGCAGTATATATGACCGGCGTGATACCTATCTGGATCAAAGGTTTCGTTTTCCACAATGACCTTTTTGTTCCACATATATTGTGCCTCGAACTTGAATGGAATGACGTCTCCTTTGAAATCTTCCATGTACTGGACCATGTTGGAAACCTGAGGTATGACCTGTTTTCTCCCCGCTTGACTCATTACCTATATGGGAGCATAAGGATAGATGCCTCACAACCCGATTAGTACCAGATGAGTAGTCCCTCTTGACCCGATGATGAACTCACTGCTAGGAAACCACTCAAACATCCAACGTACTTGCTCGTCCGTCAGATTGCTGAAGAAACGCACCCAACTTACAATTTTTACCAGTTGTGCAAACCTATTTGGGATAAACATCATTGTATTTGGGTGATGGTAAGCTATGTAGTCATTCAATGGTCATCGCAGAAGCTCTTGACGATACTCTCCTCTCTAAAAGTGTTCCAGCAACCAGACTTGTAGTAATAGATTACAACCCTCAAGTGTCCAAATCCTTGCTTGCACTGATTTAGAGTGCGGTACATCTCGGCTAAGATCATAGGGACAATAGTATACGTTTGTACTTCGATACACTCCATCAAAGTCCTGCCGACCATGGCTAAGTGAGTATGAATCCTTCCCCCTTTCATTGGGAATATCAGTAACCCCAAGAAGCAGACAATGAACACATAAACCCGGTAGTGCGTCCAACCCAAGGAAGTAATTGCAAGTTCCTCATGATGAAGACAATATGACTTGATATGCCCATAACTCTCATAAAGAAATTCAAAAGGGATGTATGACTTCTTTAAGCAGAGCAACTCGTCATTTTTCTTAAAACCCAACATTTTTAGAAACCCGCGAGGAGTGCGATTCTCTGGAACCAATAATCCCGGACTATCCCATGGAAACGTAGCGAAGACTCCTATTTCTTCTAGGAGAGGAGTCATTTCTGTATCGCCGAATAAAAAAATGACTCTTTTCGCATCCCAGAACATGGTAGCAGCCTCAATCAGTGCCCTATTTGGTCGAATGTTTAGCAAGGATGGCAGGTCACCTAATACTCTTGTCACATGATTCTTGTCGCAAGGTACAAGGTCTTTCTGCCAGTCATGTAGCAACGGTGGGATGTTTTGGACCATACCGAACCTCGAGACTTCAAGCTGCATTTTCTGCAAGCCAACAAAGGTTATCCCTTTCCCCCTCCAAATTTGACTACTTATGCAATAATGATCAACACGTTGGCGTATTTTCTCCAAGTAATGCACATAATATGATAGTGTCTATTGGGATTGTGGAAATCCCGGAGGACTTTGGAAAAGGTTAATCTTAGTGGGTTGTTACATTGATAACGCACCAGCCCATACTAGGTTTAGCATAATGCATGTACATTTCAAGTTGGAGTCAGGTTTCTAGAATGGTCTAGACTGGTACTCCCAAGTGGACAACTTGAGAGATAAAGGCATGGGACCGTCGATTGCACCGCTGATCGACTAGTCTACCACAAACAAGCCTTTCCAATTTTAAAAGGGTAATTTTTGGAAGTGTGTGGACGCTCATCAAGCGCCACTATGTTGATAATTGGCACGAGTTGAGTATGATGAGGAGCATGCTTTATGCACATATAATAACACGTTGCCAAATATTTTCATGATAGAAAGCAATAAATAGGATATCAAAAGTAAACCTGGAAAGAATAGAGAAGAAAGCCAAAAGGAAGAAGTCAGTTTAGTTCATGAAAATATATGTGGGAATGTAATAAAGCAGGAACTAGGGATGGGAAATACATGATATAGCAGTTTTAGACAGGATGAAAAAAGATGAAGGGTGGTTATAAAGGTGAATGGAGAAGGGATGTGCATGTCATAGCAGATTTAAACAGATAAAGGCGAAGAGGGGAAGGGATGTGCATTTCATAGCAAATTCAAGCAAATAAAGGTGAAGAGGGGAAGGGATGTGCATGTAGCAGCAGTTTTAGAACAAATAAAGAAAAAGAGACTAGTCCACATAAGTCAAGTTCATTATCGTAAGAGCATAAGTGTAATCCCTGCCAGAGTTACCATGTTGTCATGCCCTGTTTTCTCGCGAAAGCGGTTCTCGACGTGTGACAACTCTTTTAAATGAGGTATTGAAAGAGAAGAGTCACCACCTAACAGTTTTTAAGGTGAGTTAGGGCACCTATTTGCAAATAACTCTGTTTTAACTAGTTTGTGTCACCAAAGATCGGGTAAGGGCTCAAATTACCTCAAAGAGAACGTGTTAGGCACTCTTCGAGGTCCACAACTATGGGTCACGGCCGAACTGTAAACTATGTGGATTACGTGATTAGGCTAGGTGATCAAATAAACAAAGGGAGGTATAGAATTCGATGAGTCTTATCATAACACATTGGGAATTGGCACAAATCCTAAATGATGACAAATGCATTGGTCTATGTTAAATGACTAAATGTTAATGCCAAGTATATGAAGGAAGGGGGGGGCTAAGTTTATTAGCCTAAAGGATCACCCCGTGCAATATGAATAATACTTTGCAACTCCCTTTAGGTAGGGGTTGCTCATATTATTCAGCGGGCACAGACTATCATCTCCTGCTACCTGATTACTATATTGAAGTTGTTTACTTAAAAGTGTTCTATTCAGTTCTAAGTCATACCCTACGCGTGCGCTACCCGTCCCATGCCTATGGTCCAGGAGGCTTTGGACCTACTATTTCGGTGGTTCTAGACTTTACTTAGGTTGCTCAAAAACTGATAAAACCAAGCGACATTCAAAATAGATAGGACTTCACGTAAAGACAATTAAAGGCACAAGTTAGCCTCCAGACATAACAACAATGCACGCGGGCATATTTCTCGTTATGCAGTAGACGATTTCAGAATTAAAACATATTTTGGGTTGTTAAATCCTAGAGGCATGGTTCCTATGTGAGTTTGATTAATATTATCCAGACAGTACTACAGCGTATAGGCCAGTTAAAACATCTTAAGTCTTATAGGCATGATTTCTAATTGTTTACGCGATGAGGTAGTGAAGCAATATGAATTACCAGATTACTAGTGCTGATTTAATACACATGCTTCTTAGGAAGACATCAATGTCCAATAGGCATGGTATCTAGGTAGGTAAAAATATTGCATTGTTGTGCCCTATAGACATGTGATCTAAGAGTGTTGAATAGTAGACATGGGAACATGTATGGCAAATACTGGAACTAACATATTTTGAAACGTTAAGTGAAGTGTGTGCGTAACTCCTATAGGATGTCTATCAGTGTGCAGAAATAAAGCATGCTAAACAAAACAACAAATAGAGCACATAGACCCTATAGACATGTTGTCTATCCTTTTATGAAAGAATAAAGCATACCCATTTTCCATTTTTACTAATTCCCTAATTATTTAGTTTACATATTATTACAGAACCGGATAATGAATACACCTACAAACATTACATAAAGAATAACTACAGGCCTAGAAATAGACCCAAAAAAAACAACCCAACACTAGCTGGGCCTTCAACAATCCTCACTCTTCACATGACTAGTAAGCCCAATCCCCAGGCTTAGCAGAATAATAGAAGATGCCTGAATTCAACACATAGATCCAACAACATGTATGGCCCAATACTAGGCCAAAAGATGCATGACTTACCTACTGATGCCAGACTTAACCATGCAAGTGACAACTACTCAGGGAATTCATTAAACACCTTTTCACTCTTAATTCTGAAAGTTGTAAGTAACAAACAATTCTAACCAAAACATATAAGCAGAATCACATGAAACTTTTGAAAATACAGAAGACATACATAAAATGGGCTCATGCTAGGTTTTAAAGTGACAGGATTGAACATCATAAGCTAACAAACTACTTCAAATAGAATTTTAAAACGAAGCATAGTCCAAAATTAGCCCAAAGGATTTCAGACAATTAACATGAGAATCTAGCTAATTCATAGACATGAACAAGTGAGAGGTAGTCTTCACATGAAGGTTTTAACGTGAGAGCCTGATGAGAGTATGGTCATCAATAATATAGCAACAAGAAAATGGACATAGTTAAGAATAGTTGGCCGCATATCACCTAGTTGAACATGAGACCTAACATGATGGGAATTACTATAGAACAAAGACTCTAAAGAACACATGGTAGGTAAAAGAACATTTCAATTATAGAACAACAGGACAAGCAAACATTAGGATTCATATCAGTCGTTCCCATATGAGAGAAAACTACACGTTGACATTTATCCTAGAAGCAATGTTAAGAGTGCAAGATTGACAAATCAAAGAACATAACTACTAGAGTTACTAATTGCAGATAAACAAGTTTGGTTATACAGTGAAATAGTGCTATAACATAGGAGAATCAGGAATCAGTTTGCAGGAAATAATAGACTATTCTTAAAGGGTTCAAGACGAAGAGATTCATTAAAACATAATTTGAGCAAACATGACATTAAGGCACAAGTATGAAATTATAACAAGCACAGAACATGACATTAAGGCATAAGTGTGAGCACAGGACATGACATTCAGGCTAGTATGAACATGGTCAGTAAGGTAAAGCTTAAGAGGTCCAGAAAATAATCGTATCAAATATGCAGAGTGAAAGTCTACTACACATGTTGAAACCATTCAAGTTCGATACTAGAGGTCATGTAACTTACAGGACATCATTGAGATACTAGATTTATAGAGAAGCACACAATAATATAATACTACAAGTTCATAAATAACAGAGAAACTTAAGGCATGTTTGTCTAAACGTTCAACCAGCATTGGCATACAGAGTACACACACAAGCAAGTAAAGGAATAATGATGAAGGCTATGAGAGTCAAGAATGCTGACTAGTTGCGAAGATAAACGAACAAAAAAAGGTGAGTACCCAGAATCTCAGTAATGACAGGAACAGAACAGCAAAACAAAACCCCAAATCCTAATGCGTCAAATTTCACAAGAGCTTCAGTGAGCCACGAGCAGTGCTCGCATTAGGGAGGTTAATAGAGAAGATTCTGATGGCCTTGGCTTTCAGCTGGCCAAGAGCAATAGATTCAGAATAGTATCGAGTAAATGAGAGTATGAGAGAGTAACAATGATTTTTGTCCCTTAAAGGGGATTAGGGGATGGGTTTATATAGTGGTGGATTCAAGAGAGTAAACATGGAACACAGTTAATCATACACCAAATAAGGAAAGGAAATTACATGCAGTCGATAATAAAACCAGAAAAGAAAACAAATTGAAATTTCAAACCCTAGGTTGACGAAAATCAAAGATTGGCCAAGGATTTTGGTAAATCGGACCCATACAATCCGGTGGTAAGTGTATATAGATGAAACAGTGCCTAAGTCTTGAAGATTTAGGACTGTTTTTCATAACCCAAGGCCTTATATTTGCCAAAAATAGGCAAGCACTAGGTGATGCCAAAATCGTACAAGTAACCAGATGACAGAACGTATAAGGTAAGGGAATCATGGATTGATTCCATTTCGGGGTAGGAATTAGAGAGAGTTAGGGGAGGAGGGTATTAGGTTTTCAGAGAAGAAGGGAAGGTTCGAGAGATTCAAGAGGTGGCAGAATGAGCAACTTGTCTCTAGGGTTTGGGGCGAGGGTTATAAGAAAAGGGCAAAGGTTGTTGTGTACCGTTGATCGTAAATGATCAATGGCCAGGATTAAAGGGTTAGCAGGGCGGGTCGTGAGATGGGTCGCGACCAGGTTAGATGAAGAGGTGCTTTGGTTTGGGCTTCTGAAGGGTTAAACGGAATGGGCTAGTTGTTTTGAACTATAATTGTTCGAAAATTAGCCCTATATTGGGCTATAATTTAAAATACACGAAATTCATTAAAATAAAATTATAAAAAGTAATTAACAAATAATAAAATATTATTTAAGTAACAAGATGCGTCAAAAACAATAACTTAACATTATAAAAATAATGTAAAAAATGTAATTATGCGTAGCATATAGGCTACTACTGCAAAATTGTGTGAATAGCCAATATAATTATATGAAAATATTGTGAAGCATATATGTGGACGAAAATAATAGATTTGGATAGTTAAATCATCACAAAATAATTTAAGGGGTAATTAATACATATTCAGTTTTTTTAAATGCAAGAACATTTGATTGAAACATTATAGAAAATATTTTTATAACTCTTTGTAAATTAAATAATGATGCAAACAATATTTTGAAAGTATATATACTATTTGAAAAATATGAGGGCAAAATTAGATATCAATATCCATTATATCAGATAGAGGCCCTTAATTTAATTTGCATTTCTGGAGGGCATTAGAGTGTGAGTTGGGGACCCGGGTAGAGCTCAGCACAACCTTTCATCCACAGACCGACGGGCAGTCAAAGCGGACTGTTCAGATCTTGGAGGATATGCTCAGATCTTGTCTGATTGACTTCGGAGGGCAGTGGGATCGATTCTTGCCTTTGGGTGAGTTTGCTTAGGCAGCCTGACCCCCGCCTCTAGCTGGCTAAGCGGGCGGTGAAGTTGGGGATCTTTTGTAAACACCTTTACATAAAGAGGCCCTACCGCCTCACCCAAATGTATGCGGGTGGAGGTGTAATCACAATACCACAATTTAGATTCCCAAAACGATAATAGTTTGTACAAAAGATTTCTCTTCCAATCAACCGTTTGGCACCTTTGGCCTTAAAAAGTGTAAGTTCTTAAGGTCTCATCATATGAGAAATAAGTGTTTGATCATATTGATTTTATACAAGGTTTTCTTCCCAAAAGGGAATAACATAATTAAGTCACAATAGAAAATCTTTAACACATGAGGGTTCGGACACGTTATGCAATTTGAGAATCAATTTACTAGCTTGAACATCCCACCTCAACAATGTTACAAGTTCGACTACACATGATGGAGTTTTGCAAGGATTCGGGAATTCCGATACTAGAAGAAGAGTTTAGCCTTCATACCTCGAAAGTGCTTTCCTTTGTGTAACAATAACGTCCCGACACCTTTAACGATGTTAATCTATTGAGGAGGGGAGAATTACAAGCATGATTAGAGGATTTCATATGGCAAGAGCTGCTACACTGACGACCCAACCCTCCCTCAAATAACACAAGAACAAAACTTCCCAAGATGGTTTAACAACTTCCCCACAATCTCTATTAGCTCATGCATGTGATAGATCTACCCTCATCACCCATAATCAACCCAAAATTAAAGAATTGGGGGAAGAAATGCTTACCGTTTTGAAGCCCTACCATGTTCCTTTTGATGAAATTCCAAGGTTTGATCAGAGTAGAGTAGTGAAATACTTTGTCCTCCCTTTCCTCTTTCTAGAATAGCTCTCACCTCTCTCTAAAATGTCAGGTAATCCCCCTAAAATGAACCCTCAGCTAGATAAATGAAATGGGGGTCGAGTTATAAAATTAGAAAAATGAAGCCTCGATGCAGATCTATTGTCGCATATGCAACCGCATAACACTTATGCGGTCCGCAAATTGGACCGCATAATGGCTTTCCAGAACTGGGCATTTCTCCTTCACTCTGCGACTGGTCTGCGGTCCGCAGACCAATTATGTGGTCGCATAATGGACTGCAGAACCTCCTTCCATTCTCATACTGGTTGTGCGATAGGATCTGTGGCCCGCAAAATAATTCTACAACGGCATAATGGTCCTCAAGATTGGCAAATCATTCTGCTTCATTCCGCGGCCAATCTGCTGCTTGCAAACTAGTTCTGTGGTCGCATAGTGGACCGCAGATCTGCCATATTCCGTAAACCATTTCCTTTAACTCCTTGACGTACTGAGCAACCCTAAATGTCCGTACCATGACTCACAAGTTCGCCGCAAAACATTTCTACAATCCTTAGACATATTATCTTACCTCAGCACCACAAAACCTCGGGTTCTAGGTGAAATTTCATGGGGCCTTACAGAACTCTGATGTGGCATGCCGCCTTGTCACATGGGGAAAAATCTAGAAAGGTGCCTCGAATCTCCACAAGTATAATAATCCCTTGGCTGCTATGACTACTGACCTTGGAACTGGCCCTGTCGACCTGGATAACTCTTACGACCCAAACCGTAGGGCCGCGACGGGCACCCGGTGCCTTACACAACCGAGTACCAACGTAACATATCTTTCTTATCATACCATCATGGATAAGTGGTCCAGAAGGGCAGTCATAAGATAACTAGAATAAAACGTAAGGGAATACTAGATGTAGGATGACCGAACAAGATATAGAAACTTATACATGTGACATACGGGCCTACAAGGTCGACATGATCATTTGTACACTCAAAACATAGGCCGACAAGGCCATACAAGTATCCATATACATGACATCTATCTACAAACATCTAAGAGTACATAAATGTCATAAAGGTCGGGACAGGGCCCCGCCATACCAATCAATATATGTCCAAATAATACTGACCAAACAGGCAACTCCGAAGGAAGTGGAGTGCGCCAACATCTTCCTCTGAGTTGATAGCCTACTAGGAGGACTGTCAACCTGTCTATCGAGACCTGCGGGCATGAAATGAAGCATCCCCAGGAAAAAAGAACGTCAGTACAAATAAAGTACCGAGTATGTTAGGCATGAAAGCAGTATATAAAAGACATGAAAGAAACATGGAGTAAACTACTCAACATGTAAGTCTGAATAGCTCTGTGAATCATGAAACATTTATAATGTCATGCATGTGCATATAAATGTCATATCATGCATATGTATATGCGTACATAACATCATCAAGCCTCTGAGGGGATCCCATCATATCACTTAGCCTATGTGGGCGAAATTATTAACGTATACCAGCTGATCAGTTGGTGGTACGTATATGACGCCACAACCTTTTCCCATACCCCATATACATATATTATACACGTATATAATGCCATTTGGTCATGGGTCAGTATACATGTATAAATGGATGCAATGCATAATGAAGTAAGTCAATAAGATTTCTCAAATAAACTTTATCAACTTACATATTTTTTGGGAGACCCATGAACAGAAGATATAATAGTAGGACATAAGGGGAATCAAGAACATAGGCAACCCTAGTACTTCTAAGAAGAGATAGACTTAAGATACCTCAAGTTGTCAATGCAACTCAACAACAAGCTTACGACAACGAGCGCGCCAACCCTATAAGAAAGCACTACATGTACAACCTAGATGGTGCTAGTATATCACGTATCTCAAACGATAACTCGATTCTAAAATAAAACGGGCAGCATTTCCCGTGATTTTGATGCTCCCGCAAGCCTACAATAGGTGAGATACAAACACAATACAATGAGAAACTCAAAAACAACCCAACTACAATTTGGGACCTTCAATACAACAAAAACCCCAAATATACCATAACACACCCAATCAACAAGTTATCAATTAGCCTGAAATTGCAACGACGAGCTACCAGACTACTACCCTACCACATGTGGAATTTCTCCACGCCCTTCATCCTTCAAAACTCCATAAATCAGTAGCAAAATAGGCCAACACGAGTAGACTACAAAACTGTCCACTGAAAGTGAAATAACTCGAACTCACGACTTCTAATCATCGTCCCGTGAGTTCAATCTATTAGGAAACGAATTTATCAACCTTACTTGATATATGAAAGCTTAAATACAGAAATTAAACGTTTTCTTAACTATGAAGTACCTTCCAAAACTCAAACTACAAAGAAAACGTGAGGCGATATTGCGATACTTACGTCGTAGGGATCGTTCCAATGCTATCTCTTCTTGATTTCGTACACGAGATGTTAATCTTCTTTGAAACTCTAGAAGAGAGCATAAAGATATGTTTATGGGTGTTATATGGTTGTGTGGCATGAACAATGAAGATAAAGACGACCTAAGGCCTTAATATATCAACTTTTGAAAAGTCAAAGGGGTGCTAGCTTGGCACCCTATCGCTAGCCCTTCTTTCGACTCTTATATCTTTTTATCTAGATGTCGTATAAATGAACGGTTAAGAGCGTTGGAAACTAAATTCCAAGACCATAAATTTGGTATATAATATGTCCCAAAAGACCTCATATAATACACGAAATATATTGCTCAAAAAGCTTCAATGACACACCTACTTGTCACCTATGTAGTCTGTGCAGTCTCACGAAACTGCAAATATCGCTCTACTTCGATGTCGTATCGACAAATGGTTTAATGAGTTAGAAACTAATCTTGTTGATATTCAATTTGATATTTGTATCATCCCTTAATTCCAAGTATATTGGGAGAAAAACTCTGTTATATTTGACCTAAGTTTCAGCATATTTATGAATGTAACTTGTTATAACCTTCGCCAATTTTTGTTCCACAACTTGCTTGACTTCAAAACGTAACAAATGAATATCATAAGCCTAAAATAGCTCATAACATAACCTCCTTATCATGTAAATAACCCCAGTCTCACCCCTAAAGTGCATGTTATAACATTCCAAACTTATCGACTTTCGACGAAACTTATTGTTCGTTTAGCTTCTAAGCTTTCCAACCCTCTTGGTACTTGTTATCCATAATCTTAAAGATCTGTAACCTCCACGGCAACATTATTAACTTACTTTATTGACTTTTCAAAGATTATTTCATTTATGAGCTTACATAAATTGACTTACGACGTACTCTTCCAATCTCTTAACTGCTGCTACCTCCTGTCATGCAGCATGTACGACTTTGTCTTTGTATGTGTGCCTATGCGACTCTTCTCTCCTCTAGCTTTTAGCTAATCTCTAGGCCTCACTTTGGGAACATATATCGAACTTGACAAGCTGTCCCTCTGGGCATCTATTGGTGTACTAAAGTTCTTCGCTCGGTACTTTGTCGAACTTATGACTATTGCTGTATCTTTTTTCATAGCCTCAGTTATCTATAGCTATGGCTTTGTCATACTATACCATAACTCTGCTACCCAAACTCCAGGTTACTCTCTCACTGCTTATCCTATATTTATAAAACTATGTCCTTTAGTTCTTCTTCATTACTGTTCATCTTAAGAATGACGGCCTAATCTCGTCTCATACTTTATAACTTTTATCCATCCATTGTTGATTCACCTTAATGTTGATCCATAATCTACCACTGATAACTTGAAACCCCTTACGTAATACATTGTCAGTAGGGCTCACGTCTCATCGAGGAACATTTGAAGTGATTTGCCTGATCCACCTAGGGAAAATACTATACTTCCATAACCGTATTCCATGGCATCCCAACGTGATTCATCATATAGGGATATTCTAATCCCATGCAATTTATGAAATCCCTTTTCTTTAAATCATTACTCAATCAAAGGCCTAAACGTCATCCTCTTATCAATCATAATTACACCCTTATTATACTACCGGGGCAGCAACATTTCATCTCTTCTAAATGCTCATAGTCTTAGAATCCTTTGAGTTCATTCATGCTATACTGAGCTTTCTATAACTTACGAAAACTATCAAATATCTTGTTGGGCTTAATCGCGAGGCCTTACCTATTCTTATCACCTTCTCACTCGCCTTTTCTTATATGTACTCCTATCTACCTAAACCCTTGTCACTATACCATACTTTAGCTTGCGACCTACACATATCTATTCATACTACTCGCAATCTTCCTTAAAATTGCTAGCACCATAGATTTCCTTTCATGGCTTCTCAATTGTGTTTAAATATAAGAAATTACTTTTCATGGTCGTTCTGCCACTTGTTGCATGAAAACATGGCTTATCTCATTGCCCACAAATACTAGAATTTCCTGTAACTCATATGATCTCAAATATCAGCTTTTGATTTTTTTTCTTCTTCTTCCCGTTCATTTGCCACGATAGGTGCCACTTTCATATGGAGTGCATACAATATTGTAGTGAAACTATTGTTACAAGACCACTTCTTCTTCAATTTACTATGTTTAGGTTGAAGCCTTCTTCCTTATTTCCTCAGCTAGTCTTTCATGGTAGTACTTAGGGGAGATACTCTGACTCCTGTAAAGCTCCAAGATTATTACACCGTATACCCGAAGATATTTTTGATGTTTTTACTCGCATATAATTATCCTTAGTTACTTACCTCTACGCCCTTGTGCTTGTAGGATTGCTTCTGAACTGAAATATTTGACTGTTTTCTCAGTGGCACCATCTTTTATTTTCGTAACACTTATGCGGTACCTTTAGCAACCCCAACTACTATCTGGATATTTCTTAAGGATCACGATGCCACCATATTTTTTAGACTGAATTCCCTATGTTGGGTTTCACCATGTTTATCTTGCACAATCTGTTGATTTGTCTGTATCTTCTTATCTAGCCATAACTAGACACTTCATGAATCAACTACTAACTACTCGTTGGTTTATTCTCATATCTATATTCCGCGTAATCTCCTTTGGGATATGTCCTTTATTTGAACTTACCTCTTGCATTGGCTCCTTATGTATCAAGTATTTATTCGCACTTATTTATCAATAACATCCCGGGCGGGAACCCTTACTTCATCTCCCCGGTGTCGTTCTTGCATAATGTTCTAGAGTCGTAACATATCCGTGCGATTTGAATAAATGCAATCTCATTCCTTTCACCTCATCATCTTTGGCGTCTTTTCACATCTTCACTGCATCTTACTCATCTTGCGGTAACCCTTATGTACCAAGGATAACTGAATTTCTTACGCATGAAGGTGACACCTAGTGTAACTGGCACATTTAGTCCCTTAAGCTTAACTCTGCTCACAGTGCTTGCTTTACGGAAGCGTCTTCCTAAATGACCTTTAAAGGTTATTCTTCTGTTGTCCATTCTATTATCGCCGTAACGCGATCTCTGAAATTCTCATGATGTCGACTATTATCAAATCCTGCGGTCCCAAATTCATGTTCAGTTTATCTTGTTCACTAGCCCATACTGATTTCTATTATTCCGGGGGTCTAACTTTTCCTTCGGGTAATCACATTGGAGTCACCACCTCATTTCTCGAAATAGGGATATGACTTTATGGCTTATTCGCTTTTATTGTCTCAAGGCATGTAACCTCCTATATTTTCCTTCACTTTACTATAGACTCTGTAATCCTGTCATAGTTTGATTTACCGTTATCACCCATTTATCACATTTTACTCATAATCCTTCACTTACTCTCTTCTTATTCTCCTGCTAATATTTTTGTCTATCACTTTATTCTAAAAACTTAAACAAAACATTCTTTCTCTTTTAGCTCCCCTTGCTCTATCCACTGGCTCTTCGGATCGCCTAAGATTATCTTTCCCTTTTTTTCTAGGGAAGGGAATCATACTAAGGTAAATATTTATCCCTTCTAGGATTCCACTGCCTATCTTCTGGAATTTCTGAACATTCTAGTATTCATATCTGACTGTACTATTCTATGCACCATCTGGGTGTCTCACAAGGAAAACTATTACCATGTTTGCAATATCCTTCGGAAATGTGAGTTGATTATAACAATCCATCCATAATTTTGGGTTACTCTAACCCCAGCTGGATCCTGATATCCCATCCTTCTCTTAAACTATATTTGTTTGCTCCCATAGGGCATAACTGAGATGGGTGTGGTCAATTGTATATATCTTTGTTACTGTTGAAAGTAACTCAAAATGCTTATATTTCTCTGCCTGAATTGTAAAAACTGATAATCCTCACTAACTGGTACCTCGTACCCTTCTTCACCTTGCTTCTTTTACTAAATGAAACTTGTATCTACCTTCTGATTCTCTCGTTGCTTTTTACCATAAGGGTGGATAGATATTCATGCCTTAGGACTCCTTATCAAGATGCTTAAACGTCTTAGTACACATATGATGCTGAAGACCTTACATTTACTCATCATTAGCATGATGCAAAATCTAGTTCCTCTTACTCAACTATTCCACAACCATATTCAATCTCTTACCAACTATCTTTTCGGATGTAGGTATCCTTGTATAACCAATAAAATAGAATTTAGGAGTTTGAATTCTTACAACTGAGCTCTACCACACGATCTAGAGTAAGAAAAAAGAGTGACAATCCTAAATTCCATGTAGCCTCCTGCTTATAAATGTGGTGCATAACACATCCATAAACAAGACTCTACTAGACACAGCTTGTAGACTCCCTAGGACATAAAAGCTTTGATACCACTTTTGTCACGACCAAACCGCAGGGCAGCGACGGGCACCCGGTGCCTTACACAACGGAGTACCAACGTAACATATCTTTCTTATCATACCAACATGGGTAAGTGGGCCAGAAGGGCCATCATAAGATAACCGAAATAAAACATAAAGGAATACTAAACGTAGGATGACCCGACATGATATAGAAATTTATACATGTGGCATACGGTCCTACAAGGCCGACATGATAATTTGTTCACTCAAAACATTGGCTGCCAAGGCCATACAAGTATCCATATACATAACATCTGTCTACAAGCTTCTAAGAGTACATAAATGTCATAAAGGTAGTGACAGAGCCCCGCCATACCAATCAATACATGTCCAAATCATACTGACCAAATAGGCAACTCCGAAGCAAGTGGAGTGTACCAACACCTTCCGCTGAGCTGATAGCCTACTAGGAGAACTGTTAACCTATCAATCGGAACCTGCGGGCATGAAATGCAGCGTCCCCAGGCAAAAGGGACGCCAGTACAAATAAAGTACCGAGTATGTAAGTCATGAAAGTATTATATAAAAGACATGAAAGAAACATGAGGTAAATGACTCAACTTGTTAGTCTGAAGATATCTGTGAATCATGAAACATTTATAATGTCATGCATGTGCGTATAAATGTCATATAATGCATAGGTATATGTGCACATAACATCATCAAGCCTCTGAGGGCATCTCATCATATCATCTCGGCCTCTGTGGGTGAAATCATCAACGTATACTAGCTGATTAGGTGGTGGTGTGTATATAACGCCATAACCTTTCCCCATACCCCATATACATATACTATACGCGTATATAACGCCATCTGGTCATGGGCCAGTATACATGTATAAATGGATGCAATGCATAATGAAGTAAGTCAATAAGATCTCTCAAATAAACTTTATCAACTTACGTATTTATTTTTAGACCCATGAACAGAAGATATAATAGTAAGACATATGGGGAATCAAGAACATAGGCAACCCTAGTACTTCTAAGAATAGAGTCATTTGTGAAAGTTCGGCGTTTGCTCGTTTTATTTGTATCATATGGATTATGCCAAAAAGAAAGAAGGGACAGCCTTAACATACCTCCAGTCGTCAATGCAACTTAACAACAAGCTTACGACAACTAGCACGCCAACCGCATAACAAATAAATACATGTACAACTTAGATGTCGCTAGTATATCACGTATCTCAAAAGATAACTCGATTCTAAAATAAAACGCGCAGAATTTCCCCTGATTTTACTGCTCCCTCAAGCGTACTATAGGTGAGATACAAACACAATACAATCAGAAACTCAAAAACAACCCAACTACAATTCGGGACCTTCAATACAACAAAAACCCCAGATATACCATAACACAACCAATCAACAAGTTATCAATTAGCCTGAAACTGCAACGACGAGCGACCAGCGTACTACCCTACCACATGTGGTGTTTTTCCACGCCCTTAATCCTTCCAAACTCCATAAATAAGGATCACAATAGGGCAACATGCGTAGACTACAAAATAGTCCACTGAAAGTGAAATAAATCGAACTCACGGCTTCCGATCATTGTCCCGTGAGTTCAAACTATTAGGAAACGAATTTATCAACCTTGCTTGATATATAATATCTTAAATACAGAAAGTATAAATTTTCTTAACTATGAAGCACCTTCCAAAACTCAAACTACTAAGAAAAAGATAGGCGATATAGCGATACTTACGTCGTAGGGATCATTCTAATGTTATCACTTCTTGATTTCGTACCCGGGATGTTAATCTTCTTTGAAACCCTAGAAGAGAGCTTAAGGATATATTTATGGGTGTTCTATGGTCGTGTTCTATGGAAACAGTAAGATAAAGACGACCTAAGACCTTAATATATCAACTTTTGAAAAGTCAAAGGGGTGCTAGCTTGGCACCCTATCACCGGCCCTTCTTTCGACACTTATATCTTTTTATCTGGATGTCGTGTAAACGGACAGTTAAGAGAATTAGAAAACATTCCTTGACCTTCAATTTGGTATATAATATATCCCAAAAATACCTCATATAACACATGAAATGTATCGCTCAAAAGGCTTCAGTGACACACCTACTTGTCACCTATGCAGTGTGCGCAGTCTCACGAAACTGCAAATATCTCTCTACTTTGATATCGTATCGATGAACGGTTTAATGAGTTAAAAACTAATCTTGTTGATATTCAATTTGATATGTGTATCATCCCGTAATTCCAAGTATATTTGGAGAAAAACTCCTCTATATTTGACCTAATTTTCAGCACATTTATGAATGTAACTTATGATGACCTTCGCCAATCTTTGTTCCACAACTCGCTTGACTTCAAAATATAACAAACGACTATCATAAGCCTAAAATAACTCATAACATAACCTCCTTATCACATTAAGAACCCTAGTCTCACCCTCAAAGTGCATGTTATAACATTCCAAACTTATCGACTTGCGACGAAACTTATTTTTCGTTTAGCTTCTAAGCTTTCTAACCCTCTTGGTACTTGTTATCCATGATCTTAAAGATTTGTAACCTCCACGGTAACATTATTAACTTACTTTATAGACTTTTCAAAGATGATTTCATTTCTTAGCTTACATCAATTGACTTACGACGTACTCTTACATACGAAAACATGGGGTGTAATAATGACCACCCTAATAACTCTGGATTGGAGGTGAACTATTAGGAGTTGATGGTGGTGCACTATAGGCTAGCTACGCAAGATGAGATACATGAGGACCACAGCTACCCGAAGCACCGTGGGATTCCTGAAGCGCTGACTAAAATGGCTTGGGAGGATGGCCTCTACCAAAAGTACCCATGCCACCAGATGAGGCACCACCGAAACCACCGAAATGACAAGGCCTCTTATCAGATACCGCCCCCTCTCCTGACAACAAACCATCTTGATCTGCCTAGCAATCTCAACGTCCCTCTAGAAACAAATATCATCTCGGATCTCCTTGGCCATTTGTAGCCTAATACTGAAAGCCCATCAATCCATTTCCTCACTCTCTCCCTCTCAGTAGGGTGTAAGATAATTGCATTGCGAGCTAGGTCCACAAATCGGGTCTCATACTGGATAATAGTCATGCTACCCTACTGAAGGCATTCAAACTGCTTGCGGTAGTCCTCTCTCAGAGTGAAAGGAATAAACTCTCCAGAAATAGTTGCAAACATGGATCTCAGGTAAGTGAAGTGAACTAGCTGGTCCGGTCAACACATAATCCCTTAACTATCTCTTGGCAGAACTGGTCATCTGGAACACTGCAAAGTCGACCTCATTGGTCTCAATAATACCCATGCTGCGCAACACCTTGTGGCAACAGTCCAAGTAATGTTGTGGGTCCTCAGAAGGTGCACTACTGAAGTGAATAGGGAAGAGCTTTATCAACTTGTCCAATCTCATCAATCCCTCAGAAGACATCGCGAGCCTCTCCTCGGTCTGTGCAACAACAACAGGCTGAACCACCATAACTGGCTAGACCGCTGGAGTCTGATATATGGGAGCCATTTGCTCCCGAGTATGAGTAGAGGAAGTCTGTGCTCCTCCCCCAACCCGAGAGATGGCCAGTGCCATATAAAATACACCGGTTTGGGCCACACTCTCCGTAAGGCCCACTAAACGGACTAGAGCGTTCTGAAGCACAGGAGTGGCTACGAATCCCTCCGGGACCTGAGCGAGTCCGAGTGGTGCAGTCTGAGCTAGGAGTTTCTCCTCATGATCAATCTGAGGCTCCACTATGGGTGTTGTTACTCGAGCTCTAGGATGAGCTCTGCTTTTGCCCCGTCCTTTGGCACGACCTCGGCCTCGGCCTCTACCCCTGGTAGTGGCTGCAATAGGGGGCCGGCTCCTGTCCGGCTTTAGTTGTTGTGCGTGTTCTCACCATCTGCAAGAGAACAAGAATAGAATGATTCAAAGATAAATTATAGAATAAAATTGCACAATAGGGAAAGAAAGAAGTGAAATTTTCCTAAAACTCCATAGCCTCTAGAAGATAAGTACAAACGTCTCTGTACCGATACTCCAGACTCTACTAATCTTGCTTATGACTACTGAAAGCTAAGCAACCTAGTGCTCTAATACCAACTTGTCACGACCCGGAATGCCAACCTCGAGTCGTGATGGTACCTAACATCCACTTGCTAGGCAAGCCGACGTGAAATAATGAATTAACCAATTTTAATAGTTAAAAGCTCAATAATGATATTCAACGAGAAATAAATGACAAATCAAACAAAGTGCTAATAAATACCACATGATAAGAACTACTCCCAAAATTCCGGAGTCACGAGTACACGAGCAACTACAAGTCTACAAGCATAGTCTGAAATAAATACAAATGTTCGAAAGAGATAAACAGTAAAAGTAGGAAATGGAAGGGGGCTTCAAGGTTTGCGAATGCCAAGAAATCTATCTCGAGTCTCCGTGTGAAAGTGATACGAGCCGACGCACCTCAAGTACCGCTAGGACCAATATCAATATCTGTACAAGAAGTGCAGAAGTGTAGTATGAGTACAACCGACCCAATGTACTCCATAAATGTCGAGCCTAACCTCGATGAGGTAGTGACGAGCTATGACAAAACAACTACGTAATAAAACCTGTACAAGTATATATAAAGCATCGAAATAACAATAAAATGATAAATACTAACTGCAAGGGGACATGCGAAAAGGGAAAAAATATCACAAACATGACAAGTACGAAATCAATTAATATCATTCAAATTAAGCAACAATATAACCAAGTAAATTACAAAAACCGGAAATCAAATTAATCAATAATAAGAAAATGACATGGCATCACCTTTCGTGCTTTTAGTCACGTCCTCACTATGCAATAATATGAATATAATGGTACCCCCTTCGTGTTTTTACTCTCATCCTCACCGTGTAATAATATGAATAAAATGACACAGCATCACCCTTCGTGCTTTTACTCTCGTCCTTACCATGTAATAATATGAATCCAAATAATAAACAATGCGGGGATTATTTCAACTTCAAATATGGTGCCATGATATCAAACTTCAACTTCCAAAATATTCAACATCTTTAAAATAAACAATAAACACGAAATGAAAATTAAAGAAATAATAATCTAACCTAAGCATGGATAACATAATTAACGAAACAATATAATACAAAGAAACAAGTTCCACCAGCATGCTTTAACCCAATGACGATGCATAAAAACTCGTCACCTCATATATACGTTGTCCCCACACATAAAACATGTAACTAATAGACCATCAAGTCCTAATCCCTCGAGTCAAGGTTAACCACGACACTTACCTCACTTCGCAACCAAATCAATGCTCAACCACGGCTATTCATCAAGAATTAGCCTCCAATCCAATCAAATCTAACCAAATATAGTTCAAATAGCCAGATACAGTTCAAATAATACAAAATAAGCTCTAGAAACTACCTACGAGTGAAAAAGATTCAATTTTTAATGTTTTTTGAAAAAGTCAACCACTGGCTCACTTGGTCAAAATCTGAGATTTGGACCAAAACCCAATTACCCATTCACCCCTGAGCCCGGTTATGTGATTAGTTTCGAAATTCGACCTCAAATTGAGGTCTAAATCTCAATTTCTCAAAATCCCCAATTTTTACCTAAATCCATAATTTCTACCATGAAAAATCATAGATTAAACGTTAAAATCAATGGGTGTTTATTGAAACGAAAGGAAACAAGTTAAAATCTACTAACTATGAAGTTGGGATGAAAAACGTCTTCAAAAGCATTTCTAGGCCGAGCTCAAACTTGCAAATGTTAAAAATGACTTAATTCCCAACTTTGGGATAACGCTCTTTGTGAAGCACCTGACGCGCTTGCGATGCATAGCGGACCGAATGACCTACGCGTTCGCGAGCCAGGGCTCGCATTCGCATAGAGTACAATCCCATAAATCTTCGCATTCGCGAGAGGACGGTCACGTTCGCGAAGGATAAGCCCTCCAATGCTTTGCATTTGCGGCAATGCCCTCACGTTCGCGATTAAGAAATCCACCCTAGCCCCAAGTTGTCCTTTGCGATCGCGAAGCACAATGCAGCAGACATCAGTAACAATGAAAAATCAGTAATTTTCTAAGTTCAAAATGGTCTGTAGCCTATTCGAAACTCACCCGAGCCCGTGAAGCTCCAAACCAAACATGCACACAAGTGTAAGAACATCATAGAAACTCGCTCACACGATCAAAACACTAAAATAATACCTAGAACCACCAATCAGACATTAAAATGCATGAAATTTTCAAAGAAACTCAAGAACTTTCAAATTCACAACTGAGCATTCGAATCCTATCAAATCAACTCCTTTTGCACCAAATTTTGTAGACAAGTCTTAAATAGTAAAATGAACCTATAATAAGTTCCAGAACCGAAATCCAAACCCGGTAGCAATAAATTCAACCTACGGTGAAACTTCAGAATTCTTTCATTTCAATTTACTAGTTTTATCAAATCACATCAAATCAAGATAGGGATTTTCGAATTCAATTGCGGGCATACGGACAAGTCCAAGCACGATATGGACACACCGGGATAGTCAACATACCGATCCGGGGTCGTTTACACAAAATGTTGACCGTAGTTAAATTAAATCATTTTAAAGCTAAAATTCTTGTTTTCTTCATTTGTTTCACATAAAAACTTTCCGGAAAAAGACGTGTACTACGCATGCAAATCGATAAACACTAAACGGAGCTAATCGATGTCTCAGAACACTAAAATAATGCTAGAACACAAAATAACCTATCGGGCCATCACAGATACTTACCTAACTAGGCTAAATAGACCTTCAAAAATAGCTTTTCACCCAAAATTCACCTTCACGCGGCTCAAATCTAACCAAAAATGACTTGATATCATCAAAACTGCAAAGGGAAACCAACTACAATAGATAAAGCTATGATCTTTACACATTTTCCAAAAAGTCAATCAAAAGTCAACCTCGGGCTCGTCTGGTCGAAACCCTGGTCCAAGGGTAGATTCCGGCTACCCGTAACCCCATGAGTCCATATATGTGTTTTGTTTTAAAATCCGAGTCCAAATTGACTTTCAAAACCCAAATTTTCAATCTTTAAAACTGTGAAAAAATCCCCCAAAGTTCCTCTTTTTTCCAAGGGTATTTTCATCGCAATTGCAACACTGGGTTCGCAGTTTCAAACCATTACAATTACGAAGAAAATCCTGCAAATGCGGCTACTAACAGCCTAAGGGAAACTTCGCAAATGCGACAATGGGTTCACAATTGGGAACCCTGTGCACATCGCAAATGCGACAAAGTATGTTGCAATTGTGATTCTACTCAGATTTGTCTATGTTCGCAATTGCAATACCTGACCCTCACCTGTTCACTTCGCAATTGCGAGGCTGGTGCTCGCAATGGAGACATCAGAGACACCAACAACCTCTTTTCAGTCCAAACCTTTACGAAACACTTCTGAACATCACTCGAGCCCTCGGGGCTCCAAACCAAACATACATACAAGTATAAGAACATCATACAAACTCGCTTGCCTGAGCAAAACACAAAAATAACATCTACAACTATGAATCAGACATGAAAATGCATGAATTTGAAAGAAAAGTTCAAGAGCCTCTAGAATTGCAACCAAGCATCCGAATCCTATTAAATCAACTCCAAATGACACCAAATTTTGCAAACATGTTCTAAATAGCATAAAGGTCCTATTCCATACCCCAAAACAAAATTTTGAACCTGATAGACAAAAGTCAACCTATCACGACCAAATCGGAGGGCCGTGACGGGCACCCGGTGCCTTACTCAACCGAGTACCAATATGACATATCTTTCTTACCACACCATCATGGGTAAATAAGCCCGAAAGGTCGTCATGAGATTATAAGAATAAAACATAATGGAATACTCACCATAGGATGACCCAACATGATATACAAACTTATACATGTGACATGGCCCTATAAGGCCGACATGATCATTTGTACACTCAAAACATAGGTCGATATGGCCATACAAGTGTCCATAAACATGACATATGTCAGAATGGGTGGTTGATACAGCAACATCTTACCATGCCACACCGGTAAGAGATTTGTTTTGCAGATATATAGCAGGTGATTTCGTCCGTGTGAGAATGGGTAACACAAGTTACTCAAAGATTGCGGGGATTGGTGACATTTGTATCAAGACAAATGTCTGATGCACATTGGTTTTGAAAGATGTGTGACATGTACCTGATTTGCGAATGAACTTGATCTCGGGAATTGCTTTAGACCGAGATACATACGAGAACTATTTTGCAAATCAAAAGTGGAGACTCACCAAGGTATCATTGGTGATTGCAAAGGGAGTTGCTCATGGCACGTTGTACAGGACAAATGCAGAAATATGCTAAGGTCAATTGAACAAGTCACAAGATGAGATTTCTGTAGATTTGTGGCACAAAAGAATGGGTCATATGAGCGAGAAGGGATTGCAGATTCTTGCCAAGAAATCACACATTTCTTATGCCAAAGGTACAATTGTAAAACCCTCTGACTACCGTTTATTTGGTAAGCAGCATAGAGTCTCATTTCAGACATTGTCTAAAAGAAAATTGAATATACTTGATTTGGTATATTCTGATGTTGAATCGATGGGCGGTAACAAATATTTTTTTACTTTTATTGATGATTCTTCACGAAAATTATGGGTTTATTTTTTGAAAACCAAAGATCAGGTGTTTCAAGTTTTCCAGAAGTTTCATACTATAGTGGAAAGGGAGAAAGGCCAAAAGCTAAAGCATCTCCAAAGTGACAATGGAAGTCAGTACACATCAAGGGAATTTGAAGAGTATTGTTCGAGCCATGGGATCAGACATGTAAAGATAGTTCCTGGAACCCCACAACACAATGGTGTAGCCGAAAGTATGAACCCACCATTATGGAGAACGTGAGAAGCATGCTCAGAATGGCTAAACTGCCTAAGTCATTCTGGGGTGAAGCAGTTCAGACAACCTGTTACCTGATCAATAGGAGACCATCAGTTTCGTTGGCGTTTGACACCCCAGAGAGAGTTTGTACCAACAAAGAGGTTTCCTACTCACATGTGAAGGTGTTCGGTTGCAGAGCTTTTGCACATATACCAAAGAAGAAGAGAATAAAGTTGGATGATAAATCTGTTCCTTGCATATTCATTGGATATGAAGATGAAGAGTTTGAATACAGATTGTGGGATGCTGTAAAGAAGAAGGTCATCAGAAGCAGAGATGTAGTCTTCTGAGAAAGCGAAGTTGGAACTGCCGATGATATGCCAGAGAAGGCCAAATATGGTATAATTCCTAAGCTTGTTACTATTCCTTCTACTTCTAACAATCGCACAAGTGCAAAAAGTAGGACCGACGAGGTTGCCGAGCAGGGGCAGCAACCTGATGAGGTTATTGAGTAGGAGGAGCAACTTAATGACGGTGTCGAGCAAGTGGAGCAGCCCACTCAGGAAGAAGAGCAACCTCAACCTATGAAGAGATCAGAGAGGCCAAGGGTAGACTCATGTAGGTACCCTTCCACAGAGTATGTCCTCATCAATGCTGAAGGGGAGCCAGAAAGTCTTAAGGAGATGTTGTCCCATCCAGAAAAGAACCAGTAGATGAAATCCATGCAAGAGGAGATGGAATCTCTACAAAGAAATGGCACGTACAAGTTGGTTGAACTTCCAAAGAGAAAAAGACCACTCAAATGCAAATGGGTATTTAAACTCAAGAAATATGGAAATGGCAAACTTGTCAGATACAAAGCTCGATTGATGGTAAAAGGCTTCGAGCAGAAGAAAGGTATTGATTTTGACGGAATTTTCTCACCTGTTGTCAAAATGGCTTCTGTTCGAACAATCTTTTGCTTAGCAGCTAGCCTAGATTATGAAGTGGAGTAGTGGGATGTGAAAACTGCATTTCTTCAAGGAGATTTGGAAAAGGAGATCTATATGGAGAAGCCAGAAGGATTTGAAGTAGCTGAAAGGAAACACAAGGTGTGCAAACTGAATAAGAGTCTTTACGGGTTGAAGCAGGCACCAAGGCAGTGGTACAAGAAGTTTGACTCATTTATGAAAAGTCAAACTTACACAAAGACATATTCTGATCCATGTGTATATTTCAAAAGATTTTCTAAAAATAACTTTATTATATTGTTGTTGTATGTGGATGAAATATTAATTGTAGGAAAAGACAAGGGGCTGATCGCAAAGTTGAAGGGAGATTTGTCAAAGTTATTTGATATGAAGGACTTGGGCCAAGCACAATAAATTCTGGGTATGAAGATAGTTTGAGAGCGAACAAGCAGAAAGTTGTGGCTGTCTCAGGAGAAGTACATTGAACGTGTACTGGAATGCTTCAACTTGAAAAATGCTAAGCCAGTCAGCACAGCTCTTGCTAGTCATCTAAAGTTGAGTAAGAATATGTGTCCTACAACAGTGGAGGAGAAATAGAACATGGCTAGAGTTCCATATTCTTCAGCTGTCGGAAGATTGATGTATACAATTGTATGCACCACACCTGATATTGCTCATGCAGTTGGTGTTGTTAGCAGATTCCTTGAAAATCCTGGAAAGGAAATTTTTGATACAGTCTAGTGGATACTCAGGTACTTGAGAGGTACCAAGTGGATACCACGAGCAACTGATGTCATTATATCAAGGAATTTTACACTTTGTAGGTCCGAGTAAAATATTCCAAATAGGGTTTCTACTTAAAAATCTTGGTATCGTTGTCACTCTTTTATTCTTGTTAATTACCATATCTCGGTGCTACATTATTATTCCGCTTTTATTACCGTAAATATTATTTTTTGTAGGGGATTTATTCCCCATAGAAGTACCATCTAATGATCTTGCTGGTAGATCAGGGAACTCTCTATACTTATCACACCATCAAGAAACACTTTCTATGATGTCTTCAGCAACAAAAAAGCTTTAGGAAAGGATTGGTTATGAAGAAGGAAAGTATGAATATGATTTAGATAAGAAATATGAAGAAGATGAAGACGAGTATGTAGCATAAATCTGGGCAGATCAGGTGAAGGAGGAGGAAGGAAATGAAATAGATTCAATGGATAGTTTTGGTGCTTTTGATAAGCAAAATACAAGTCCTAGCAATGCACAGAAGATCAATACACCAAGTTCAAAGGCAGCAACATGGAAGAAGAAGAAGAAGGTGCAGTAGGTACATGATAAAACATTGAAGTTGCACGATGAGTAGGCCCCTAAGTCAGCAAATGTTTTGTCAAGCAAGAAAGGTTTAAGTCCACACGCTCCTGTGTTTGTACTACTGGACAGAAGCAAAATGCATCAATTGATTAGAGTTTTCAGAAGAGTGTTGAGGATATCCACAAGGCACAAGGCACAAGGCACAATGCAGTAGTGATGGTAGGCTGTAATCTCATATTTTAGTCGCTTATTGCACTCTAATTTACTGCACTTTTATTGTGTTTGAGCTTTAATCGCTAGTGTTTTGTACTTATTATGTGTTTATGCGTTGTAGGAGTGATTCCGAGCTCTATAGATGTTATGGAAGAAATTCGAGTGATTTGAGCTTTGAAGTCTGAGTAAAAGCCCAAGGGATTAAGCCGGGATTGTATTCAGGGGTCAAAGACCTAGTCTGGACGTCCAAACGCAAGAAAAATACGTACTCTGAGAAAACCTCACTAGTGCGAAACGTGAGGCGGCGCGTGGCTATGAAAAATTCATGTTGCTTGTCAGAAACAACTCTCTGGATTTCCCCACTAATGCCCCGCATTGCGCGTCGCCCCATGCGTCACGCCTGTGCAATATTTACAGAGTGACAATCCTATTTCGGCTAGGAGAAGTTGATTTCATCTGGGCCCGACAATAAATACATGGTAAAATAGTATTTTCTGGACTTTGGACATATTGGAGACCTAGGGAGGCTAAGTAGGAGTTGGAGATGCAAAATCACAAGGATTTAATCATTCAATCCTCACTCAAGACCCGAGTTTAGATCATTTTATCATTTCCTTCACTTTAAACATATTTGTGATGAATTACTCCATATCTATGGAGTAGTTCTCTTTAGATTTTGATGAATTTGGTGTATTATTGATTTTTTGTGGATTATAACTATAGTTTTATGTATTAAAGCATTTTTGGATGATTTAATTGTTGCGTCTACATTCACTAGTTCGTGTAATCAAGAGAGCCATAACTTGTGATATCTTTGCATTGTATTGTTGGTTGAGTTCATTAATTCTTCTTAGTAATCGAAAGAGGCTAGTTGAATCATTGATTAAACCTAGTTAGGGGATAATCGAGAGAGGTTCTCCTAAAGGCCAATCCACTACGCATTCTTGCATATCTTCACGTACTTAAATTGGTTCATCTTGTGAGGTTAAAACTTAATCGAGAGAGGAGTTGTTGCTGAACGTTTGAACTAATAATTGAGGGAATTTTCTAGAGTTAGATCCCGAACAATTATCTTGCTCCTATCCTATCAAAACCCTATCTTCTCCCATTGATAACCCTCTTTGCTTATTTCTTGTTTCGATAGTCATTAGTCAATAGCTCTAGATTTTTAGTTAGTTGTATTTTTAATCACATAAATCTCAACTGTTGATTCTCCTGAATAGCAATCAAGCTAGAAACTATGAAAATATTATTTAAATCCAATCCTTGTGGATACGATATTATACTATACTATCTTTGACTAGCGAGCATAATTAAAGTGGTGTTTTGCGCTCGTCGAATTTTGGTATTGTTGCCGGGGATTAGCAATCAATAGTGTTTGAAATAGTTTGTAGTGCTAATTCAGGAATTATTAATTTTTTTCTCTCTTTTTACTATTGGTGTTCTTTGACTATGCGCAGTATAATTGCTCAAAATCAACCTTTGGGTGCGAACCAGTTCTGAAATATAGCTCCCTTCCCTGGGAGACCAGTTGGCTGTTATGCTAGACCAGTCTAAAATCAAGGTTTATCAAATGTTAGACCACCTCCAATTGTAGCTAATAATTTCGAGTTGAAGCAAGGGTTGCTCCAAACCCTTTAAAATTATTGTGTCTTCAGAGAGAAGATGAACGAAGATCCAAACAACCATCTAATGGACTTCGAGGAGATTATGAACACCTTTCAATATAATGGTGTGTCACAAGATGCAGTTTAATTAAGTTCATTCCCTTTCACACTCAAAGATGATACAAAGTAGTGGCTTCGAAGCTTACCTAATGGGTCGATTCGAACATGGGACGAGATGACCAGAAAATTTCTTGATAAATATTTCTCATCAACTAAGATGGGCAAGTTTAGAAGAGAAATCCATAACTTCTGCCAGAAAGATACTAAGAATGTGTTTGAAGCTTGGGAGAGGTTTAAGGAAATAATCAGAAAGTGTCAATATAGAGGAATTGAACTCTAGATGCAACTCCATGACTTTTGGGATGGATTGACAACGGCCTCACGTAGAACATTGAGTAATGTAGTTGGAGTCCCTTTGATGAAGAAGACTCCAGAGCAGATAGTCACAATTCTTGATGAGTTGTCTGAAGATGCAGATCAGTGAACTTTTGAGAGTGCCGAAAGAAGAAGATCGACAGGTGTTCACCAAGTTGATGCTAATACATCTGAGCTATGACTAAAGAAATACGGAACCTGACCTTATCTACAATACAAAGTGAGCCTAAAGCAGCTTGTGATGTATGTAGAAGAGGACACCCTACTCATGAGTTTCAAGCCTCAATTGAGGAAGTAAATACTGTGGGAATTTATAATGCGATGGGTTAGAGGCACCCCGGTTTTTCATGGAGTTCACTTGGGGGTACTACGACTGCATGGAAACACAATAACTCTAGACCCCAAGGACAAGGAGCTCCAGCATACCAAAATCAGTAGAGGCAGCAACTTCAGCCTCAACAACCTATTCAACCTGGTTTAGAAGATCTAATGAAGGCCTTCACTATCAAGACAGATGAATGGTTGGACGCTCACGGGGCATCTATCAAAGAATTGGGCACTGGTTTTCGAAACTTGGAGGGACAAGTGGGACAGATTGCAATAATATTATCTGTGAGAGTCCCAGGTACTTTGACAGCTGATACTAAGAGAAATCCCAAAGAAACGGTAAATGATGTGACCTTGAGAAGCGGGCAAGTGTTGAAAGATACCACTCCAAAACAAAAAGAGGTGGTATTTGAAAAGGAAAATAGGGATCAACTTAATCCCTTCTCGAAGGAGGAATCTTCGAGAAGGGATGAATCTAAAGAGTGCAAGCATATTCCTGCTCTACCATTTCCTCAAAAGTTATATAGAGAGAAGTCGGACAAGCAATTTGAGAAATTTCTGGATATGCTAAAACGGGTTATTGTAAATTTTCCATTCACAGATTTGCTCTCCCAAATGTTAGCTTATGCCAAATTCTTGAAGGAGATCCTATCAAAGAAGAGGAAAATAGAAGAGACCTCAGTGTAGTCAAGCTCAAAGAGCATTGCGGTGCGATTTTGAAAAAACAAACTCCCACAAAAGTGTGGAGATCCAGGGAGTTTTACTATACCTTGCTCTTTAGGCTCTATTAATTTTGATAAATCTTTATGTGATTCTGGTGCCTTAATTAACTTAATGCCACTATCTATTTACAGGAAACTGGAGAAGGAGATTGGAGAGATAAGGTCAGTGCCAATATGTTTGCAGCTGGCAGACCAAACGACTCTAATACCTGAGGGGATAGTGGAAGATGTCTTAGTTCGGGTAGATAAGTTCGCATTTCCTGTAGATTTTATAGTAGTGAATATGGAGGAGAACAAAGAGGTCTCCCTCATCTTATAAAGACCATTCTTAGCAATGTGTAGAGCTATACAGGATATACGTGAGAGCAAGCTCATGCTTAAAGTGGGTGAGGAGACTGTAACTTTTGAGATAAATGTAGAAACGGGGGTGGAAAAGGAAACAACAGCTGCTAGTGTTGAGTGGAAAGTGAAGGGCTCAAAAGAGAAGGCTGCATTGAGTGAGAAATGTAAGTGTGGGGTACACCCAAGAAGGCGGAGAAGAAGTTGTCTGCATGGATGTGCGCATTAGTTCGAAGGTGAGGAATGGATCCCGACTTCGACTCAGACCCCGACTAGATATTCCGGGAAGTTTCCTTTACCTTATGCTTTTTAATTGTGTGTCATTGGGACATGCCATAGCTTAAAGTGTGGGGTGGGGTATATGTTGTATGTTGTATGTATATGTGTTAGTTTTGTTAGTTTTAGTAGTTAGAGATTTTAAAAAATTAACATTTGAAAAACAAACAATAAAAATTGAATAATTCTCGATTTTCCCGATGATGGATATCATTCGACGGGTTTCCTGAGGGATTAAATTCGAAAGAAAAAGACAAAAATATTTTCTTTTGTTAGGTAGTGTATTATTTTCCTCTTGGTTTTACTTTGTGTCGGGATTCTTTTCCAAGGGTTTTATTTGAACCGGGTGTAGTTAGTTTTTATTTTTTTAGGAGTAGGAAACCTTGTGCTATGATTTGAAATAAAAGCAGTATCTCCTGACTTTATTATGCCTTGGGAATAGTGAGTGCTTTAGTTGTGACGCTTAGGCTCAGTTTTTGACCTTGTATAAGTACCTTAAAGTGTTTGCTCTTAACTTTGCTTAACTACTTTGACTAGAGTATCTTGATGAGTCCAATCCTGAGTGAGTTATGTGCCATGTGTGTGTGAGGTTTTGTGTTATTTTGTGAATTGCATTTGATGTCAAGAACTTGCCTCGTGTGTTTGCAAAGCGAAATGGTAGTTTTGTTCAGTCTTGGAAGTGATTTAGGCATTTCTTTGTTGAGCCCGTTATAAGATATTACCCACCTATTTGTTATGTATCTTAGTTAACCCCGTTGAGCCTGTAACCTTGTTTCTTTGGCAACCACATTACAAGCCTTACTCATTTGTTTGAATTGACCATCTATTTGAACCTTTTACCTCTCGTGAGCACTTTAATTTGTTATGAACTTTGCAAAAGTGGAAGTGTGGGGTAGTTAGTTTGGCTTTTGAGTGGAACTAATAAAATAAGGAGAAAGGTGCAATGTTTTAAAAAATTAAGATCCACTTGAATTAAAAAGAAAGAAAACAAAATAAGTTTATAATTGTGAAAAATGTTCCTTAATAGTGGACTCTTGATGTAATTGTGCTTAAAGAAGTAGGGAGTTAATGTATATTGATGTGACGGTGGAGTTTTGGTTTGAGATGAATGTGGTGTTTTGAACAATGAAATGTATATTTATTAAAGTGCATAGGGAGATGTAGTCACTCTTATATCTAAATGTATCCTACCTGTCCCACAACCTACAGTACAACCAAATAAAGTCCTACTTAGTCCTTGACTAAATTAGCTCGATTAGTAGAGTAGTACACTACGAGCAAGCCTATGGTGCATCTTTTATGGCATATGAATGTTATTTCTGAGAGTGAGCGAATTCTTTCTATCATGAGTTCCTAATTGTTCTTGATTTTATTGTGTGTGGAACTACTCTCTATTGTTGTGTGAGGGCACTTAATTCACGAAGGAATGGTAATGTCGTTGACCTCTGTGTTAGAGTAAGTGAGCGGGTTATAAATAATGCGTGGTGCTTTAGAGTCAAATCTTGAGGCTAGGATGTTACGGTATTGTACTTAATCTGTTTTAAATATTATTGGTGTGATGAGTTATGAGAGATGTTTAAAAAGGTCGTGTATATGTGAAGTGTAGTTTGTTTGCTCGAGGACAAGCAATGGTTTAAGTGTGGTATGTTGATGGTAGGCTATAATCTCGTATTTTAGTCGCTTATTGCACCCTAATTTACTGCACTTTTATTGTGTTTGAGCTTTAATCGCTAGTGTTTTGCACTTATTGTGTGTTTATGTCTTGTAGGAGTGATTCCGAGCCATGTAGATGTTATGTAATGAATTCGAGTGATTTGGAGCTTTGAAGTCTGAGTAAAAGCCCAAGAGATTCAGCCGGGATTTTGTTCGGGGGTCGAGGACCAAATCTGGACGTCAAAATGCAAGAAAAATTCGTAATCGGAGAAACCCTCACTAGTGCGGCACGTGGCGCACCACGGATGTGCAAAATTCCTTCTTCCTATCAGAAATAACTCTCTGGATTTACCCACCAATGCCCTGTATGGCGCGTCGCCCCATGCGGCACGCTTGTGCAATATTTATAGAGTGACAATCCTATTTCGGCTAGGAGAAGGTGATTTCATCTGGGCCTGAGCCTACTTGGTATAAATACATGGACAAATATTATTTTCTGGACTTTTGACATATTGGATACCTAGGGAGGCTAAGTAGGAGTTGGAGAAGCAAAAGCACAAGGAGTTCATCATTCAATCCTCATTCAAGACCCGAGTTTAGACCGTTTTATGTTTTCTTATACTTTAAATATATTTGTTATGAATTACTCCATATCTATGGAGTCGTTCTCTTTAGGGTTTGATGGATTTGGTGTATTGATGATTGTTTGTGGATTATAACTCTAATGTTATGTATTGAAACGTTTTTGGATGATTTAATTGATGCATCTACCTTCACTAGTTCATGTAATCGAGAGAGGCATAACTTATGATATCTTTGCATTGTATTGTTGGTTGAGCTCTTTAATTCTTCTTAGTAATCGAAATAGACTAGTTGAATCATTGATTAAACCTAGTTATGAGGATAATCAAGAGAGGTTCTCCTAAACACCAATCCACTACGCATTCTTGCATATCTTCACGTACTTAAATTGGTTCATTTTGTGAGGCACAACTGATGGCTGAGAAGGGGTGTGATGCATACTATACTATCTTTGACTAGCGAGCATAATTAAAGTGGTGTTTTGCGCTCGTCAAGTAGCTACTGGAAGTCCAATTGCATTGGCTGCAAAATTCAACTTGACTCCTACAAACATTCTCCATGCTCTTGTTTCTCATGACATGGATGCTTTGAGAGCTTTGGATAATCCAAGGCATGAGCAAGGAGCTTTAGTTACTGGATTGGATCCTACTGAAGCTTATGGCAATGATACGGGGCTTCATTTCTATGAAGAAGTGGAAAAGGAAGAATAACTTGATGCATCATTTGCCAATATATCTAGGGAAGGGGATCTTTCTCCTAGACACTTGAGAAGTGGTTCCAACAAAAGCAAGAAGAAGACACATGAGAGGAAACATAGTTGGGATGGCAAGGTCACACAAGAAGTTATCATTAGGCAACTTCCAAAGAGAGCTGCAAAGCAAAAGACGGCTGCCCCTACCACCTCCAAAAGGTCAAATAGATCAAAATCAATTGATGAAGTTTTAAGAATTGTCGAAGATAGTTGAAGAAGAAGTCAAGGAGTTACAAGTTGAAGAGTCCACTAGGTTGAAGGAAAGAAGGGCAAGACTCTAATTTTTACCTTGTTTTATTCTATCATTTTGTAAGCATCATCATATCTAATATCATCATAGAGTATTATAAACTCTATGATGCTCATAGAGTACTTAGTTCGTTCTAGTTCTTATTTTTTTACATATTTGCTAGTAGATGAGGTTGTTCATGCTTCAATAGGAATTGTAAGGTAAGGTCTAGCTCAGTACGTGTTTGTTATTAGTTCTATGCCTTTGGGAATTGTCCAAACGGCTATGAGATCATTCGCCCTCGTGAGACTTTGCCGGCAGCCACACCATGAGCCTCATCATGAGGCTGCCATCATAAGGCAATGGAGGCACGTACGGATGATTATGTAGCCAAGGCACAGAGGCAACACTACTGTAGCTTTTGCTTCCTTTACTTATACTCTTCCTTTGTGATTTTTTCTTTTTATTATTTATAAGTTAGCTACTAGGAAGCCTGCCTACTAGTATAATTTTCCAAAAAAATGCAGAAAATAAATGTTATAGCACAGATTCTGAAAACAGCCTAAAGAGAAGCTCTGGCGATTCTGAGGCGACTAGAGAGAGAAAGAGCTTCAATGGTCGTGTCAGCCACTGGCCAGCCTCTAATTGAGGTTGGTCAGTCATCTTCATACTTTAAACAACCGTCACAAACACCTACAAACCCTAGTTCGATACCTAACTACGCAAAACTGTTACAGACCGAAGCTTTAAATGCACCTTTGTACGTACACAATATAAACCTAAATCCAGTCGAATACCTACATGGAGAACCAATGGTGCGATGGAAGAAAACAGAAGTTAAGTAATCGTTAATGCAACAAGGATTACATCTTGCAGTTCTGGGCAAGTTGTCCTATTGAAAACCAATGATACACGAGTTAAGGAAGGTTATCCCAATTCAATGTGAATTAAAAGGCCCATGTTCAATAGGTTTGATTGAGGATATGCATGTTTTGATCAAGCTGTCGTTAATGGAGGATTATATTCATTTGTTGTCCAATCCAGCTTTTATTTGAAGGCTCAAGGTGATCTTTGGCTGATGATATGAACTAAATGAAGACCATGGTGGAAACCAGACGTGGAAACTCCCATAGCAATTGCTTTGATATCGGTTCTGGATCCTCCTCCAAATTGTTTTGCTAATGACTTTGTGTTTTCTTTAGCCAATGCAGTTGGTAGGCCTCTCCATGTTGATTTGGCTACACAAAATGGTACAAGGCCTAGTTGTGCTGAGGTCAATGTTAAGGTGAACTTATTGGCCACATTGCCTCAAATGATAAAGATTATTGAAGAAGAAGACGAGACAGGTCCGGAGAAGTCGAAATGGATTAAAATTAAATATGATAACATGCCTAAATATTGCAAGACATGTAAAAAAAGACAAGGCCATAATGAGAGTGAATGATGCATAATTCATCCAGAGTTGCATAAAAAGTTCAATGAAGAAGGGGATGACCAAGGTAAACAGAAGGTTGTGGTTGTGTAAAGTGATGCAATTGGTACTACTATAGCTGCTACGAAGGCCTTAACAGGTGGAAAAGTATAGGGAAAACCATTACCAAATACTACAAGGAATGAATGGATGCAAATGAGAAAGAATAAATATCAAAGAGACATTAGAGGGTACATTATTGATGATGCTAGGAATGATGTTACAATGACTACTGTCACGCCCCAAAACTGAGGAGCGCGACCGGCGCTCCACTGACTGAACCCGACCATGCAAGCCTGTTAGATTCCCTCTACCCAAACTCATTCATGAATATAGAAAATATATGTTTTCCTTAATTAAACAATAAAGTGGTCATGTCTGCAATTACCAATTCATTTCCAATTGTTTCATCATTTTTAAAGTATCAAATGGACAGTAATACATCCACAACATAACATAGTTTGTCTTTCCCCAGCACCAATACACAACCCACACTATGTCTACGGAGCCTCTACAGATAAATAAGAGTACAATGATAATGCCGGCAACAAGGCCCCGGCTATACCTCAACCATAATATATAAAGATCAAAGAAGGTGTACTACTATCATTGATCAATGTCTCCTTCTGTGGAACCACCTGCATCCTTTTAAAGATGCAGCGTCCCTGGCAAAACGGATGTTAGTACCGTCGAATAGTACTAGTATGAAAACTAAACACCAATTTAAGAATTTAGAAATACAAGATAATTATGATGAACCAGTGCGGCAATATAATAATATAGATAACTGTCTCAACCATAGCAAGCTTATCAGAAGCTATCGATATTTATAGGATTTAAGATGAGATCCTATATAACCATCTTCACACAAAGCAGCCCCAGCGCCTCACCCAATGTATGCAGGTGGAGGTGTACGTACAATACCACAACTCTAATCAAGCAGCCCTGCCGCCTCACCCCTATGTATGCGGGTGGTGGTGCCCCAACAATACCAACAACATACAAAAAGTGGTCGTACCACCTCACCCCAATGCAAGCGGGTGGAGGTGCAGTCCCACAATATCATAATCCCTACACAAAGCAGTCATGCTGCCACACCCCAATATATATACGGGTGGAGGTATATCACAATCACAATCTCTATACCATAATCCCCACATAAAGCGGTCATGCCGCCTCACCCCAATGTATGCGGGTGGAGGTATATCACAATTACAATCTCTATACCATAATCCCCGCATAAAGCGGTCATGCCGCCTCACCCCAATGTATGCGGGTGGAGGTCTATCACAGTCACAATCTCTATACAACTTGGTATAATACCTTTCACATAAATCACGACTAGAAATTATAACATATGGATACGTAATCCATAGTTTGGGACACATCCTCAATTTATAATGCAATATGATAAGAGAATTTGAAATATGAATTGGACATATATCTTCATCACAAAACTTATCGGAATACTCGATTTATAATCAATATCTCGGAACTCACAAGGATAATGAGAATTTCAACTCTTAAAGAAGAGTTTAGCTAACATACCTTGATGGAGCTCTTTAGTGCTACTAAAACCACCGACTGTTCTTACAACTTCAATCTACATCAACATAATTCAATTGGACCAATATTAGTAACAAATTCCATAATTTAGGCCATTTAGCCATTTTATCAAACACCTAGTAGGTATGAATCTCTACATATCTTACCCATAGAATTAGTTCATCCAACTACTACTATTTACCAACAATTTATCCCACCATCATTCTTAAACAATTCATAACTTCCAACATCACATACATGACCATCCATCCACACCCAACCAACAAAATTTCATCAATTAATCACCTTTCAATCTCTACAATGCATATGTATTTAAATTGGGAACTTATGGCTTCCAATCACCATACCATAAGTTCCAATACTTAATTCATACTCATATTCCCATAATATATCCATACATGTAAGTCTAAGGGTGTAGGATTACCTTTTGGAAGAAATCTTGCCAAACCCTCCTTTGAGTTCTTGAAAAACTTTCTTGAAGATCTATGTATTTTATGGATGATTGAATTAGTTTTAGGGTGGAATTGATGGAAAGAAACATAAAAGTAGTAGGGATTACTCACCTTGAAGATGGGGGGAGTTGGAGGTCTTGAGAGAATGGAGGAAAACCCCAAAGTTCAGCCAAGAAAAATGGGGTAAAATGACCCCTGAATGAGTATATAGTGTTATGGGCATTACAGGCAGCATGGGGCGCTACCTGTGGTCCAATTTCTAGAACCTCAAAAATCCCAGCACCTGGGCTAGCGCCTCACGCTACCTTGGGCACTGGCGATGAGAAATCTTTTCTATTTCCCCCGAAAATGGGCATAACTCTCTCATACGTAGTTCCGAATTCGACGAAGCTCCGTAATTTCAATACGGATCTAATGCTTCAATAAAAACTGAATTTAGAGCTCATTTTATTATTGTGATACCACATATACTCGAAGAAGTGACGTCGAAACATCCTACAAATATCCAAATTAAATTCCGGTCATACGCCCGAGTCCAAAATCAACATCCGGACCTAACGGAATTTATCAAAACTCCGATTCGAGGTCGATTACAAAAGAAAACTCAAACTTGATCATAAATCCCATGGGTCTCCTTTAATACCAGAATATGTTATTCCCGAATACCGTTGCCGCACTTTAAAAATCTTAAATCATTAGGAAATTTTAACGGGGCCTTACAAATTTATTTGCCAAATTTTACGAGGTTTTACACTTAAGTACTTCGAAATTTTCTGGGGTGTTACATTCTCCCCCACTTAGGATCATTCATCCTCGAATGAGGGTCAAAATCCATCATTAGCATTCAATGTTGCCCAACTGTTAGTTCACACACACCAGGAGTTTCAAAATTTGGCTATCTCCCTAAATTTCCAAAACTTTCGTCAGAGTCTCCCCTGTAACTGGGCCTATCCACCTGTCAGAGAGCCCCAAAAACACATCCTAATAGCATATACATAATCCAACAACATAACCTTATACAAAACAACACAAACTATGGCCTCACAAGCAATTATATTACCAGAACGGAACACCCTTAACACCAAATGTACAAGTCATACATATTTCATAGGAATTACATGGTTATTCAAATAAATAAGGATACTTTTTCTTCATTTCTTCTTCGGCCTCCTAAGTAGCCACTTCCACCTATTGGTTTTGCCATAGCACTTTCACGGATGCAATTTCTTTGTTTCTCAACTTTCGGACTTGCCGATCAATAATAGAAACTGGAATATCTTCATAAGTAAATGTTTCATTTACCGCAGTGGTCTCAACCGGAACAATGATTGTCGGGTCTCCAACTACTTTCTTTAACATATACACATGAAACACCGGGTGTACTAATGACATCTCAGGTGGTAGCTCAAGCTTGTATGCTACCTCACCGATCCTATGAATGATTTTGTACGGTCCGACATACCTCGGACTCAATTTCCCTTTCTTACCAAATCGCATTACACCCTTCATGGGGGAAACTTTCAAAAATACCCAATCATTTTCATTGAATTCCAAATCTTTACGACGGACATCCGAATAGTCCGCTCCTTAATGATTTTGATGACTCTGAGCAGTCTTCAATCGCTCCTTAATGATTTTAACTTTTTCCATAGCCTGATGCACAAGGTTTGGCCCTATCAACTCTGCTTCCCCAATTTTTAACCACCCAATGGGAGATCTACATCTCCTACCATATAAAGCCTCGAACGGTGCCATTTGAATGCTAGCATGATAACTATTATTATATGCAAATTCTATGAGTGGTAAATGATCATCCCAGCTACCTTTGAAGTCTATAACACAAGCACGCAACATATCCTCAACCGTCTGAATAGTCCGCTCTGCCTGCTCGTCAGTCTGCGGTTGAAAGGTTGTACTGAGATTCACCTGAGTACCCAAACCTTGCTGAAATGTCTTCCAAAAATTAGCAGTGAATTGTGCTCCCCTATCAGAAATGATGGAAACTGGGGTGCCATGCAACCTGACTATTTCTTTAATATACAACTGAGCATACTGCTCTACTATGTCGGTAGACTTAACCGACAAAAAGTGTGTTGATTTTGTGAGTCGATCCACAATCACCCAAATTGAGTCGAACTTGCGCGGAGTGTGCGGTAATCCTACCACAAAGTCCATATTAATAATTTCTCATTTCCACGTTGGAATTTCTATGTTTTGTGCCAACCCACCGGGCCTTTGGTGTTCAACCTTCACTTGCTGACAGTTCGGACATCTTGCTACAAAGTCCCCCACATTCCTCTTCATATCATTCCACCAATAGACTTCCTTAATATCATGATACATTTTTGCAGAACCTGTGTGCACAGCATACCTAGAAGTGTGAGCTTCAGTCAAAATTCTTTCACGGAGACCATTCACATTTGGAACACATAGTCGGCCTTGGTACCTTAGTGTACTATCATCCATGCGAAGAGAAAAGGCCTTGGTCTTATGTTTATGAATCCCCTCTTTTAATTCCACCAACAATGGATCGTTGTATTGCTTCTCTTTGACTTCCACAACAAGCGATGATTCAGCCCTATTTTGCATAATTACCCCTCCTTCACTAGAGTCCGTAAGACGAACTCCCAAACTAGCCAATCAGTGAACTTATTTTGCTAATGGCCTTTGATATGCCTCCAAGTGTGCTAAGCTACCCATAGATTTTCGGCTAAAAGTATCCGCCACAACATTAGCCTTCCCTGGATGGTATAAAATATCAACGTCATAATCCTTGAGTAATTCAATCCATCTTCTCTGCCTCAGATTCATTTTTTTCTGTTTGAAAATATATTGAAGGCTCTTATGGTCCGTGAATATATCCACATGGACCCCATATAAATAATGACGCCAAATTTTCAATGCAAATACCACTGCCGCAAGTTATAAATCATGTGTTTGATAGTTCTTTTCATGATTCTTTAGTTGCCTAGAAGCATAAGCTATCCCCTACCCATGTTGCATTAATACACACCCAAGCCCGATTCTTGAAGCATCACAATATACCACAAATCTATCTATACCCTCTGATAGATTCAACACCGGCGCCGTAGTCAATCTTGCTTTCAATTCCTGGAAACTCCTTTCATAAGCATCTTACCATTGGAACTTAATTGCCTTATGCGTCAATTTAGTCAATGGAGTGGCAAGAGTAGAAAACCCCTCCATAAACGTTCTGTAATACCCATCTAAGCCTAAGAAACTATGAATCTCTGTTGGAGTTGTAGGCCTCGGCCAATTCTTCACAGCTAAAATTTTCTGAGGATCAACCTTAATTCCCTCACTAGAAACTACATGACCCAAGAATATGACTGATTCAAGCCAAAATTCAAATTTTGAAAACTTTGCATATAACTGGTGTTGATGCAGGGTTTGCAGAACTACCCTGAGATGATCGACATGGTCCTCTTGACTTTGTGAATATATAAGAATATCATCAATGAACACTATCACAGAGGAGTCGAGGAATGGCTTAAAAACTAGATTCATAAGATCCATGAAGGCTACTGGGGCATTTGTTAGCCCAAAAGACATCACCAGAAATTCAAAATGCCCATACCGGGTCCTAAAATCTGTTTTCAGAATATCCTGCTCCCTGATCTTTAATTGGTGATACCCGGATCGTAAATTAATTTTGGAGAAGTACCTAGCACCATGCAATTGGTCAAACAAGTCATCTATCCTTGGCAGTGGTTACTTATTTTTTATTGTTACCTTATTCAGCTGCCGGTAGTCAATACACATACGTAGTGACCCATCTTTCTTTCTTACAAAAAGGACCGGTGCGCCCCAAGGAGACACACTTGGCCGGATAAAACCTTTTTCTAACAAATCTCTCAATTGCTCCTTTAGCTCTTTCAATTCTGCCGGTGCCATTCTGTAGGGTGGAATAGATATAGGATACGTGTCTGGCATCACATCAATCCCAAAATCAATCTCCCTGTCAGGTGGGATCCCAGGGAGTTCATCCGGAAATACTCCTGGAAATTCATTCACAACAGGCACGAACTCAAGTGTAGGTGCCTCAGCATCGGTGTTCGTAACCCGGACCAAATGATAAATACCTCCCTTATTGATCATTTTCGTAGCCTTAAGGTAAGAAATAACCTACCCTTCGGCACTACATCATCACCCTTCTACTCAATAACTGGCTCATTTGGAAATTCAAACCTAACAGTTCTGGTTCGGCAATCAAGCTTGGCAAAACAAGAGTAAAGCCAATCCATCCCCATTATCACATCAAAATCGACCATTCTCAATTTAATAAGGTCGGCCACAGTGCCCCGACCACGCAACGTGATGACATAATCCCTATAAACCCGCGCGGCCAAAATAGACTCACCAACCGGAGTAGATATACAGAACGGCTCATAAAGCTGTTTTGATTCTATCCCAAATTCCATAGCAACATAAGGTGTGACATATTAAAAAGTGGAATCGGGATCAATAAGAGCATATACATCATGAGATTGGACAATAATATACCTGTGACAACATCTGGAGAAGCCTCTAATTCCCGACGTCTCCGCATAGCGTAAAATCTGCTGGGTCCTCCCGAATTCTGTGCATCACCCCTAGCTGCACCACGCCCCGCGGGTGCTGGGGTACCTCGAGCTAGTGGTGCTGTGGATGTAGTAGCTGCAGAATTAGCTGGTTGTGCCGCGCCTCTGCCCATATTTCTGCGGGACGAGCATCAATCTCTCTGAATGTGACCCTGCAAACCACACCCATAGCATACTGGTAGCTCCATGAAACAGGACCCAAAGTGCATCTTCCCACACTTAGGGCATGGGAGCCTCCGCTGCTGAAACCTTCTGTCGGGCCGACCCTACTGGTGGGGTTCCCTGTTGCCCTGACTGGGTCCAGATGACTGTGCACACATCGAAGACTGGGCGAATGATTGGGATGGTCCTGATGATGCTCCCCTGAATGTTGACCTACCACTACCACCACCGGAAGAACCACCAAAGTTGCCCGCAGACCGGGCCTTGCTGTTGCTCTGACGCTCCATTCTATTCTTCAATTTACGGGTCTCTGTGGCTTGAGCAAATGCCACCATCTTACCATAGTTCATATCGGAATTTAAGGCAGCTGTAGAGGCCTCATTTATAACCAAGGGGCTAAGGCCCTGTACAAACTGATACATTATAGCCTCCATAGTGGGCAATATGTGAATAGCATACTTGGACAGGCGCACAAACTCCATATGGTACTCCCACACATTCATACTATCCTGCTTCAAGCTTTCAAACTCAGTGGCACGAGCTGCCTTAGTTTCGGCATGCAAGAAATGATCCATAAAGGCATCTGTGAACTCACCCCACCTTGCCGGAGTGCTTCCCTCACCACGAGAGTCCTCCCATAACTCAAACCAAGAGTAGGCCAACCCTTTCAGGCAGTAGGAGGCCAATTCTACTCCCTCCGTCTCTGTAGCATGAATAACCCGGAGAGTTTTGTGCATCTCATCAATGAAGTCTTGGGGGTCCTCCTTGGGATCAGTACCTGTAAACACTGGAGGATCTAATTGAAGAAACTTGTTCACCCTAGAACTAGCAGATTCCCCTGGATGACTGAGAAGCCACTAACCGTGTCAATATTTGTATGGCTCCCCTAATATCAATACCAGATACACTAGAATTGGAAGCTGGAGCTGGAGCTGGAATATCAGTTGGAGGAACTGTCGCACCTTCTGTAGGTGTAGGGACAGGTGCAGTCTGATCAGTTGTAGTAGAGTCAGGCAGTGTAGTAACTGGAGGAATATTCTCACTCCTAGGGTGACATTAGCTCTTTGGCCAGTTCTTGCCTTCTTCTTAGGTGCCATGTACTGAATATTAGAGCAACGCAGGAGTTAAAGGAGGAACAATCTTACAACCAGCTTTATCGCACGATTAAGAACATGAGAGAAGGGTATTATTCCTAAATTCCCATGTAGCATCCTAATTATAGAAGTGGTCGACAACACACCGATAATAAGGACTTTACTAGACACGGATCCGGGACATCTTAGGACACTTTAAAACCTTAGGCTCTGATACCAAGTTTGTCACGCCCCAAAACCGAGCAGCGTGACCGGCGCTCAAACGAGTGAACCCGACCAAGCAAGCCTGTTAGATTCCTTCTACCCAAACTCATTCATGAATAAAGAAAATATATGTTTTCCTTAATTAAACAATAAAGTGGTCATGTCTGCAATTACCAATTCATTTCCAGTTGTATCATAATTTTTAAACGCTCAAATGGACAGTAATACATCCACAACATAACATAGTTTGTCTTTCTCCAGCACCAATACACAACCCACACTATGTCTACGGAGCCTCTACAGATAAATAAGAGTACAATAATAATGCTAGCAATAAGGCCCTGGCTATACCTCAACCATAATACAAAAAGATTCAAGATACATGACCCCGGGATGAAGTGGGGCTCACCAAGTCAACTAGGAAGAAGGTGTACTGCTATCACTGATCAATGTCTCCTGCTGTGGAACCACCTGCATCCATTTAAAGATGCAGTGCCCCTGGCAAAAGGGACGTTAGTACCGTCGAATAGTACTAGTATGAAAAATAAACACCAATTTAAGAAATTAGAAATACAAGATAATTATGATGCACCAGTGCGGTAATAGAATAATATAGATAACTGTCTCAACCATATCAAGCTTATCAGAAGCTATCAACATATATGGGATTTAAGATGAGATCATATGTAACCATCTTCACACAAAGCAGCCCTGCCGCCTCACCCAATGTATGCAGGTGGAGGTGTACGTTCAATACCACAACTCTAATCAAACGGCCCTGCCGCCTCACCCCAATGTATGTGGGTTGTGGTGCCACAACAATACCAACACTATAAACAAAGCGGTCGTACCACCTCACCCCAATGTAAGCGGGTGGAGGTGTAGTCGCACGATATCAAAATCCCTACACAAAGCGGTCGTGTCGCCTCACCCCAATATATATACGGGTGGAGGTATATCACAATCACAATCTCTATACCATAATCCCAACATAAAGTGGTCATGCCGCCTCACCCCAATCTATGCGGGTGGAGGTATATCACAATCACAATCTCTATACCATAATCCCCACATAAAGCGTTCATGACGCCTCACCCCAATGTATGCGGGTGGAGGTGTATCACAGTCATAATCTCTACACAACTTGACATAATACCTTTCACATAAATCACGACTAGAAATTATAACATGTGGATACGTAATCCATAGTTTGGGACACATCCTCAATTTATAATGCAATATGATAAGAGAATTTGAAATAGGACATATATCTTCATCACAAAACATATCGGAATACTCGATTTATAATCAACATCTCAGAACTCACAAGCATAATGAGAATTCCAACTCTTAAAGAAGATTTTAGCCAACATACCTTGATGGAGCTCTTTAGTGCTACTAAAACCACCTACTGCTCTTACAACTTCAATCTACATCAACATAATTCAATAGGACCAATATTAGTAACAAATTCCATAATTTAGGCCATTTAGGTATTTTATCAAACACCTAGTAGGTATGAATCTCTACATCTCTTACACATAGAATTAGTTCATCCAACTACTACTATTTACCAACAATTTATCCCATCATCATTCTTAAACAATTCATAACTTCCAACATCACATACATGACCATCCATCCAAACCCAACCAACAAAATTTCATCAATTAATCACCTTTCAATCTCTACAATGGATATGTATTTAAATTTGGAACTTATGGATTCCAATCATCATACCATAAATTCCAATACTTAATTCATACTCATATTCCCATAATATATCCATACATGTAAGTCTAAGGGTGTAGGATTACCTTTTGGAAGAAATCTTGCAAAACCCTCCTTTGAGTTCTTGAAGAACTTTCTGGAAGATATATGTATTGTATGGAGGATTGAGTTAGTTTTAGGGTGGAATTGATGGAATGACACATAACATTAGTAGGGATTACTCACCTTGAAGATGGGGGGAGTTGGAGGTCTTGAGAGAATGGAGGAAAACCCCAAAGTTCGGCTCAGAAAAATGGGGTAAAATGACCCCCGAATGAGTATATAGCATTTTGGGCATCACAGGAAGCATGGGGTGCTACCTGTGGCCCAATTTCCAGAACCTCAAAAATCCAGCGCCAAGTCTAGCGCCTCACGCTACCTTGGGCACTGACGATGAGAAATCTTTTTCTATTTTGCCTGGAAATAGGCATAACTCTCTCATACGATGTCCGAATTCGACGATTCTTTTTGCTACAGCTCTGTAATTTCAATACGGATCTACTGCTTCAATAAAAACTGAATTTGGAGCTCTTTTGTATATTGTGATACCACATATACTTGAAGAAGTGATGTCGAAACATCCTAGAAATATCCAAATTAAATTTCGGGCATACGCCCGAGTCCAAAATCACCATCCGGACCTAACGGAATTTATCAAAACTCCGATTCAAGGCCGAATACAAAAGAAAACCCAAAATTGATCATCAATCCCATGGGTCTCATTTAATACCAGAATACATTATTTTCGAATACCGTTGCCGCACTTTAAAAATCTTAAATCATTAGAAAATTTTAACGGGGCCTTACAAATTCATTTGCAAAATTTTACGAGGTTTTACACTTAAGTACTTCAACATTTTCTGGGGTGTTACAACTACACCGGAGAAAAAGGAGAGGAAAGACAAGGAGGTAAAAGGGAAGGATGATAGAACTGGAAAGGAGCAATCCAATGTTCCGGTGACAATTAGCAACAAATTCGCTTTGTTAGAAGAAGGGGAGGTTGAAATCCAAAGACAAGTTAAAAAAGTAGTAGAAAAAGTTTTAAAACAGGATCAGGAAGAGGCAGAGAAGACTAATCCTAATCCTACTTCTACTGGGAAAAGTTCTGTGAAGAAGAATGGGGTGCAAAGTGAGGCAAAGGAAGTTCCTAATCCTAGTGTAACTGGGATTGAAGAGATAAATAAAAGGGAATCCACACTTGAATGGGTTCATAGAAGATTTGGCACGAGTAAGGAAGAGTTGAGAGAGATGAATGTAATAGTGAATCACTCTTGTCATGATGTTCCATCACAAACATATGATGATTCTAAAGATATTGAGGAAAGCAATGAGGTCAGGTCTGGTGGAGCTTTATGGAATGATAAAGTTGAGATTATGGAGAATGAGGCAACTATAAATTTAGGTAATAGGAACAAGGAGGAAAGAGGCAACAAACAAGAGCAACATATAGCAGCTGCGAGCCCTATTTCAACAACAAACCCTAGAACTTCACTAACTAGGGTTGAGGCTGGGGAAGAAGCTAGACAATCTACAACCAATCCAACACCTGGGGTAGAACAAGGAACACATCTTGAAGCTAAATTTACAAGTGGTTCAGTTGGTGATTCTTCAGCTAAGAAGATCACCAATGAAACAGTAAACCCTAAGGATTCAGTCCAGTTTTTGGGCTTCCCTCTCAACCTTATGTCTTTTATGATGTCCTGAGTTAACAGGATATTCTCCACAATACTTCTACCTTTAATAGAACTAGCCTGATTAGGGGAGATTAATGAAGGTAGTAGCTCTACTAACCTCTCATAGATCACTCTTGATATGATAGCTTTCGATGCCCTGTTTGACTATCCAGATTTCATAGGTTTTGGTATGCCAAAGTGGAGTCACAACATCAACTATCTATCATATGCAGATGATACAATCATTTTTTGTTCTTCAAACTATAGGGTAGTACAACTTATCATGAATGTATTGGAGGAATGTGAGGCAACTTCAGGTCATAAGATCAACAAGGAAAAGTCTTCCCTTTATATGCATGAAGGTGCACCTGCAGATGAAGTTAACACTGTCCATTTGATCACTGAGTTTCAAAGAGACCCCTTCCCATTTACATATTTGGGATTCCCTATATTCTACAGCAGGAGGCAGAAAATGTTTTACAAGAACAGCATCCTCAAATTTCAGGAGAGACTATCATCATGGAAAGGTAAGCTATTATCAATTGGGGGCTGGGCAATATTAATATCACATGTGTTGGAGAGCATGCCAATACACCTCTTGTCAGATGTGAACCCACCAGTATATGTGATCAATCAATCGCATAAGATGTTTGCTAGATTCTACTGGAGCAACTCAGGTAATGGAAGGGCAAGACATTGGGCTTCATGGGAGAATTTATGCCTACCTAAAAGTGAGGGGGGTCTTGGTTTTAGATCATTACATGATGTATCAAAGGCATTGTTTGCAAAACTTTGGTGGAACTATAGAATAAAGGACTCACTATGGTCTACATTTATGAGAAACAAGTACTGTAAGAACATCAATGAAGTAGTGGTACCATGGAGACATGGATATCATGTATGGAGGAAAATGCTTCAAATGAGGGATAAGGTGGAGCACCAAGTGTGGTGGCAACCGAAGAGTGGAAACTCGTACTTCTGGTATGATAATTGGACTGGACTTGGAGCTTTTTATCATGCTTCAGGTCCAGACCATTGGTGTGATGAATCCATAAGATATGTTGATGAAGAGATGGAGAATGGGGTATAGAATGAAGTGCTTTTGATATAACTACTCCCTAATGAACTTGCTGATCATGTTTTGGAGAATATCACACCACCTTCTCATCACTCTATGAAGGATAAGCCTTGGTTGCAACTAGAAACCAAAGGTCAATTTACAGTGAAATATGCATGGCATTACATAAGAGGGAGAAGGGAGGAAAGCAAATTGTATAAGTTATTTTGGGTGAAGGGGCTGCCTTTCAAGATCAACATCTTTATGTGGAGGTTTTGGAAAGCAAAACTACCTTTAGATGATTAGTTCCTAAGGCTGGGGTACTTTACAACTTCAAGATGTTGGTGCTGTAGGAACCCTAAAGAAGAGACATTGCCTCATGTCTTCTTGACATCTCCAGCTGCCAGACTTGTGTGGAACTACTTTGGTGCACCTACAAGGATCAAAATAGAAGGGAGGAAGCTTGTACGAGTGATAAATAAATGGTGGATCAAACCTACTAATAAAAGTTTAAAGGCGGTGTATCAAGTTATGCCTAGTCTGATTGGTTGGCACTTACGGAAGAAGAGGAATTCAGGAAAGCTTGGAAAGAATGTGTCGATTAATAGGTTGATCTTTCAAATATCAACCTCAATACAAATGTTACTGAAGGTGGGAAGGCCATGTTTCCAGGGTATTAATCCTAACTGGCCGGATCTACATGAGAAGTTGGTACATCATGTCCCTAGATTGAGGTATACTAAGGTGTTGTGGAAACTGCCTCCTGATGGTTGGATTAAATGTAATACTGATGGGGCCAGTAGAGGGGATAATGGAGGAGCTTCATATGGTTTTGCATAAGGGGTGGAATAGGAGATCTTCTTTATGCCCAGGCAGATGCAGTTGAAGATGCAACTAATAACATATCTGAAGCACATGCTATTCTTAAAGCTCTCAGGTACATAATTCATATGCAATTTCCTCCATACATAATTTAGACTGACTTTTTACTCATGAAGAAAGTGCTAGAGGAAGTGTGGGAACCACCTTGGAACATAGCTAATCAAATTGATAAAATCAAAACTCTACTATCTAGGGGTGTATTCCAAGTAGTTCATGTATTGAGGGAAGGCAACAAGTTAGCTGATCATTTAGCTAACTGGACGTTGGATCAACAAGCCATTATATAGGTGCACTCCTTTTGGGAATTGGACACACAACGGAGAAATATTCTGAACAATGACAAGCTCCAAATACCTTACCTTAGGGTAAGGACTACCAAGACAAAGGAGTAATGTTGATGGATATGAAATCAAGGAGAAGATTTCTGATTGGAAAGGGAAGAAGGAGAAGGTATGCTAGAGGAATGGGGCAATCTATAAGGGAAGCAAATGACATTACACCTCTAACTCAAATCCTTAGGGAGGAGAGAAGGAGGAAGTTTTTCTCTGACATGCTTTTTGATTTTGCAGGTACTTTTGAAGAGGTTTGGCTTTATATTGTTGCCAAACCTATTAGGGTGGTATTAGTATCTTTGATACTCATTCCCTATAGGTGCAACCACCACATAGAAAATAAAAGGATGCACTTAAGCGTTAACTAATGGATCTATATACATGTCAAGAATGGATGAAACAGGGTGTACTACAATTAAAAAAATGCAAATTCCCTTGAATCTGCTACTTCATGAGGATCACACAAAGTAATTCTAGCAGAGCACATCAAGCTACAATGACCAGATACATGCGCAAGTACTTTATAATGCCCAGATCAGATATGACTACCCATGAGACTTCTCATCTTTATGCGGATCTGTTTAGCAATAAGTGTAGGAGCTACTAGTTACAATGGACATCTACCACAAATGAGGAAGCTACCTACAGTAGGTTCGCATCAAGAAGGGTCTGGTATGAACGCGTAACAAGGAACCAAAGGCGCAACAACACCACTACTGCCTTAACCTGGATTTGCATCTTGGAATGTTTTGAGTGTAATCTGCTTACAAGGCAGTCCTTGTCAAGCTTATATTCCAGTCAAAAAGATCAGGTGGAGTTGCCTAAAGCTTCAAATAACATGTGTAAATGCCCAGAATCAAATGCAATGAGAGGCTGCTATTCAATAATTGTTTTCGAGTCATGTGCAAATAGGCTTGCTCAAGGATCATGGTTCTTAGTTATTTTTGTACTATCAAAGGAGTGCTTTACATATGGCTTTGATATTAGGATTCATGTATTTTTATTTTTTATGCACTTTCCTTTTTTGAGACCTCCATACAATTTTTTTTTAATTTCATTATTAATAAAAACATCACTAGGCAACCAGTCTAGTGGTATATTTGCATAAATAAGGAATCAATGGAGAATCCAACTAGATTGATTGAACATCTGGTGATTCAAAATCAGCCAAAAAAATTTCCACAACACCGGCAACCTCTGCTGCCACCACCACAACCACCAAACACAACATACCGGCAACCTCCACTGCCACCACCACAACCACGTCAAGCTCTACCAATTCAACCATGTAGAGCAAGACATATTGAGCAAGCGAAAGAAGTTATAGCTGACCAAGGCATAAAAGTACCAAGGCACCATGCCCACTATGATAAATATTCATAAAATCAAGGGAATGAAGTAGACAAAACTGATGAAGACCAATATCAAAGAGACAATGAACATGCATTGGGTCCACAAGATGAGGATTTACAACGAAAGACTTATGACGATTTATTGGAGTATCCAACGATATGTGTCATTGACTTTCCGCCTTTCGGAGATGCTCAACAAAATTTTGATTTGGTTGTTGACTCTACCATTCCAAACAAGGCATCCTATAACGTTTATCCTAAAGTTCATAAACATATGCATGAAGGATAGCAAGGATTACCTAAAAAGGAGTGGAAATGGAGAGTTTGAGGTATATTGGAGAAACAAGATGTCTTCACCTTGTAAATATATATGTGGCCATCATCAAAGTGATTGTTGGTGTAACTGATTGTAGGTGTACAAGCATAGCAATTATAGCAATTAGACTGAGCTAAAATCTAAAACATAGGACAGATCACAGTGATACTTCTGGAGCATGGAAACATGAAACAACGGATGAAATGCAGATAGACTAGGTGGTAACGCAAGCTTGTAGGCCACCTCTCCCACTCTCTGAAGGATCTCAAAAGGTCTGATATACCTAGGGCTCAACTTGCCCTTATTCGCGAACCTCGTCATACCCTTCTTGGGTGCAATCCGGAGCAAGACTTGCCATCTGTCTAGGTTGTACAATTCGTATAACCTTCCGATTCATATAAATCTTCTATCTGTACGAAGCTGATCCTGGATCAACTTGACCTTATCCAAGGCATCTAGAACCAAATTCGTGCCTAATAACTCAGCCTCCGCCACCTGAAACTAACCAACTGGAGAATGACATCGTCTCCCATATAGGTCCTCATAAGAAGACATATGAATACTCGATTGGTATCTGTTATTATAGGCAAACTCTGCAAGCGGCAAGAACTGATCCCAAGAATCCCCGAACTCCATAACACAGGAACGAAACATATCCTTCAATATCTGAATGGTGCGCTCAGACTATCTGTCCGTATGGGGGTAGAATGTTGTACTCAACTCAACCTGTGTGCCTAACACATCTTGTACGGCTCTCCAGAAGCGCGATGTAAAATGTGTGCCGAGGTCAGAGATGATTGATATTGGCACATTATGAAGTCAGACAATCTCGCGGATATAAACCTGAGCTAGCTGCTCTGAAGAATAGGTAGTCACCACCGGAATGAAATCAGCCGACTTGGTTAACCTATCCATAATCACCCATACAACGTCAAATTTCTTCTGAGTCTGTAGGAGTCCAACAACAAAGTCCATGGTAACTCGATCCCATTTCCACTCGGCAATCTCAAGTCTCTGAAGCAAACCTCCTGGCCTCTGGTGCTCATACTTCACCTGCTGACAATTTAGGCACAGAGCTACATACTCCGCTATGTCATTCTTCATTCTCCTCTACCAATAGTGCTGCGTCAAATCCTGATACCGCAAATTGTTGGCCTCCTGAAGAATCAACTCACGTAACCCATCCATATTAGGCACACATAATTGGCCCTGCATCCGCAACACACTGTGATCTCCGATAGAAACATCCTTGGTATCGTTGTGTTGTACCGTGCTCTTAAGGACAAGCAAATGGGGGTTGTCATATTGACGCTCTCTGATGTGATCATATAAAGAAGACCAATAAACCACGCAAGCCAAAACCCGACAAGGCTTTGAAACATCAAATCTAACAAACTGGTTGGTCAGGGCCTCTCTACTACTGGTAGATATGCTAAACTGCCTAAGCTCTCCCCTTTTCGACTCAAGGCATCGACCACCATAGAATAGTGATATCATAGTGCTTAAGAAACTCTAACCATCTATGCTGCCACAAGTTAAGATGCTTCTGTTTGAACAGATGTTGTAGACTCAGGTGGTCGGTATAGACCTCACAAGGGACACCGTACAAATAGTACCGCAAAAACATCAAGGCATAAACAATAGCTGCTAATTCCAAATCGTGGACAGGATAATTCTTCTCATGAACCTTCAGCTGTCTAGACGCACAGGCAATCACCCTACCATCTTGCATCAACACCGCGCCAAGGAAAACACGTGACGCACCACAGTACATAGTGTAAGACCTTGAACACGCAGGCAATACCAATACTGGGGCTGTAGTCAAAGCAGTCTTGAGCTTTTGAAAGCTCTCCTCAAACTCCTCGGACCATCTGAAAGGAGAACACTTCTGGTTTAATCTGGTCATAGGTGCAATAATATATGAGAAACCCTATTTGAAACGACGGTGATACCCGGCCAAACAAAGAAAACTATGGATCTCAGTAGCTGAAGACGGTATAGGCCAACTCTGCACTACTTCAATCTTCTTCGAATCTACCTTGATCCCCTCACTCGACACCACATGACCTAAAAATGCCACTGAATCAAGCCAGAATTCACACTTTGAAAATTTTACATACAACATTCTTTCCCTCAATGTCTGGAGCACAATCCTCAAATACTGCTCATGATCCTCCCGGCTGCGGGAGTATACCAAAATGTTATTAATAAACACAATGACGAATGAATTAAGATAGAGCTGGAATATACTATTCATCATGTGCATGAATGTTACTGGGGCGTTGGTCAGCCCAAATGACATCACAATGAACTCCTGTGACCATACTGAGTCCTAAAGGGAGTTTTCAGAATATCCGGATCCTGAATCTTGAGTTGATAATAACCTAACGGTAAATCAATCGGTGAGAACACCCTAGCACCCTGTAGCGGATCAAATAAGTCATCAATGCGTGGAAATGGGTACTTGTTCTTCATTGTCACCTTGTTCAACTATCGATAGTCAATACACACGCGCAGAGAATTATCCTTTTTCTTCACAAACAGAACTGGAGCACCCCAAGGTGACACACTAGGTGAAATGAAACCCTTATCAAGAAACTCTTGCAACTGCTTCTTTAACTCTGCTGGGGCCATACAATATGGTAGAATAGAAATGGGTTGAGTGCTTGGCAACAAGTAAATACGATAATTGATATTCCTATTGGGCGGCATGCCCGAAAGATTGCCGGAAATACATCTGGATATTCCCTCGATATCGAAACTGACTCAACGATTGGAGTATCAACACTGACATCTCTCACGAAGGCTAGGTATGCATCAAACCCCTTATCAACCATCAGTTGTGCCTCAAGGAAAGACACAAACCTTCTAGGAACATAATCCAAAGTACCCCTCCACTCCAACCGTGGTAAATTTGGCATAGCCAATGTCATCATCTTGGCGTGACAATCTAGAATAACATGATAGGGCGACTACCAGTCCATGCCCAAGATAACATCAAAGTTTACCATACTGAGCAACAATAGATCAACTCTGGTCTCAAAACCACCAATAACAACAAAACATGACCGATACACACGGTCAAAAATTATAGAATCTCCCACTGACGTGGACACATAAATAGGAGAACTCAAAGAATCACGAGATATACCCAAATATAGAGAAAAGTAAGATGATACATATGAGTAAGTGGAGCATGGATCAAATAAGACTGATGTATTTCTATGACAAACCAGAACTGTAACAGCCCAAAAATATTTGTAGTATTTCAGTGTAAAGCCCCGTAATTTTTGCAAGTGAATTCAAGGTTTCGTGGTGCCGGAGTAGGCGTACGTATTTGAGGATGGTATAAGATCTTCGCAGCGAGCAAGCTCGTCGCGGTTCGCACTTTTTGGGTTGAACAATGCACCAGAAAGTAAAGGAAAAGTTTTGGCGGAAAAGCGCGTTTATGCGGCCCATTATGCGACCGCATAATCACTCTGCTGACTGCATAATGGCCGTAGAGTGAAGCAGTAAGTTTGGCCAACTTGAGGTCCGTTTTGCGGTTGATTATGTGACCGCATAATCGATATGAGGACTACATATCAGTCGCATAATCCCTCTTGGGTTTTTGCGGAGGGAGTTCTGCGGTGCATTATGCGACCACAGAACGAGTATGCGGGCCGCATACTGGTCGCATACCTTGGCCGAAAGTTAAGGGCCCTGAGGGCCATTTCTGCGGTCACTTTACGGACCGCATAACCATTATGCGACCGCAGACCTGTGTCGGGGCACCCATTTTCTTAATTTAAAACCCGACCCCCATTCCATTAAAACACCCCTTTAGTCTATTTTGATGCTCATTTCTGATATTTCTAGTGTGAGAGAGAGAGGGTTCTAGAGGGAGGGCCTAATTTTCATCAATTGATCTTCAACCATCACTCAAAGCCTTGGAAATATTCAAGTAGATCACGAAAATTCTTCACCCTAAAAGGTAAGGCTTCATCACCCCAGCTCTTAATTTCAAACATAGCTATAATGGGGTATTAGTGTGATACTCCATGGGTATGAGGGTGGTTCATCTTGCATGCATGTGATATAGAGTGTGGGAAAAATAAAAAGTGAACTAGAACCATGAATGTTTTCCTAATTTCGGGTTCAATTTGTATATTGCTAAAATAGATTGAGGTTGCTAAGGGTTTCGAATAATTGTAGAGTCTAAAGAAGCGTGATTGAGGTATGATGGCTAAACTTTCTCTCTTGGAATTGAATTCCATAATGTTTCTGTAAGTTTCAAAGTGTG
>AWOL01S0039169.1:39931-54566 GCA_000715115.1 Nicotiana otophora | reverse complement strand
CCATTAGTGGTTGCTTTAACTAATGCTTTGATTTATAAATATATCCAGTGTGATTCGAGTTCTATATACTCATGTGTTGAAATTGTACATTGTCATTTCTGGGGGAGAGTATTGCAAGAGTAAATGGTGTATTGACTGTTTATGATTTTTCATGTGTGTTTCTATTGTTGGTTGGTATGCTTCATTCTTTGGGAAGAAACCATTTGTGTTTGAAGTTTCCATTTCAAATGGATTTGAAGTATATAATTTTTAAAATATCCTATATGTTGATACTTGATGGTGATCTTTGAAATTGAAAGAGGTGAAAGTGTGGAATATGAAATACGGCCATCGTGCCACGAATAAAGAATCTTGTGAATGGCCTAATAAGCCAAGGAAATATTGTCGTTGTGAATGACTGGATATACTAATGAGTATTCATACAATGTGAAAGATGTTGAGGTGAGTACAATTGTATTTATGATATTTCTATTTGCAAATCAAATTAAAACTATTTTTGGGAGAATCATTAGCAATACCGAGGAAGGGTACCTGAAACTACACGTGCCGGTATAGGGGTGGATTATGATATTATTCCCCTTAATTAGGATGAAACTGGAACCTTTGTGGATTGAAAAAGACAACTCGCACGGCATATGTTGGAAGGCGGCCGAGCTGATCGGGTGGAGATTAGACGCCATGTTGCGCATATGGTGTTACTACTCTTGGTAACAACTTCCTTTCGCATCACATGTCAAACCACATTGTTCGTGGGGAGATGGCCTAGCCGATAGGCCGTGATCGGACTCCGTGCTAACAAAGACGGCGGTATATCGGTGCTAATGATCTCCCAACCAAAATTATATACGAAGTTTGTATTTTGGAAATTATTATGCTTTAACTGGACGTTTGGATTTTGTTGATTGTGACTTGCTGTTTCTATGTGTTGCCTTTTCTTATATGGGCATTCTATTTTGAAAGAGGATTTTTAGCTACACATACTAGTGCTATTCGACAGTACTAACATCCCTTTTGCCGGGGGCACTGCATCTCTAATGGATGCAGGTGGTTCTTCAGTAGGCAGCATTGATTAGTGATAGCAGTACACTCTTTTCAGATGATTTGGTGAGCCCCACTTCATTTCGGGGTCATGTATCTTTTGCTTCTCATGTACAGTGTTTTGAGGTATAGCCGGGGCCTTATTGCCGGCATTTTCATATTACTCTTCTATTGTATTTAGAGGCTCCGTAGACAGGTTGTGGGTTATGGTTGATGTTGGAAATTGAACTAGAAATGTTGGTACTTGGAAATTATGTTTTTCATTAATTCTATAAACTCGTAATGTTTTGGAAATTATGAATGAAGCTACTAATGGGAATGAAAAGGAAGTTGTTAATAAAATATTTTTAGTGATTGATTAATGGAGTACATCTCCTCTCTATTCATGGATGAGTTTGGGTAGAAGTTAGTCTAATAGACTTGCTCGACCGGGTTCTCTCGGTTGAGCACCGGTCGCGCTCCCTGAGTTTGGGGCGTGACAAGAATAATACCTGTGATGATTGCGTCTGATGCAACAGCCTCCGTCCTACCCGGAAAAGCATAAAATCTGGCATGTCCTCCCCCTCTAGGAACACCCCTACCCGCGTGAACTCCACCCCTAGTGGGATGTGCAGGTGGAGTGGCAACTGGGGACCTAGCGGAATACGTGGACCCATATGACGTGTATCACCACACTCAAAACAAGCTCTCGGAGGGCGTGGCTGCTGAATCTGGCTCAGGCCGGGTCAGTTGGAATGACCGTTGAAAGCACCCTGTGCATGAGGTGCACTAGAGAGTGGTGATGCATAATGGGCAACTTGAGACCTGGAAGTAGCCGGAGTACCACTAGAAACTGGAAGTGTTGAATGAACTGGACGGCTCACATAGCCTATACCATGATCGGATGCAACTGGGGCACATGCACCACTATATCCGCTAGAATCTCGAGGCCTCTAGCCCTCTCTGTCCTCTCTCTCCTGGCCCCGCATACCCTCTAATCGCCGTGCGATCTCTACCACCTGCTGGTATGGGGTATCTGTCTCTAACTCTCGAGCCATGCTGATTCTAATACCATAGTTGAGCCCCTCGATAATCGAAAGACTCGCTCCCTGACTGTGGAAACCAAGGCAGGTGCATGTCTGGACAACTCACTAAATCCGACAGCATACTCTAACACTGTCATGATACCTGGCGTAGCTACTCAAACTCAGCGCGACATGCATCCTGAAGGCTCTGGGGGAAACAACTCTCTCAAGAACATCTTTAAAAACTAAGCCCATGTGAGTGAAGTTGTATCGGTTGGGCTACCCTCCTTGTAAGCCCGTCACCATTGATACCCTGGTCCCGACAGCTGGAATGTAGTAAAAGCAGCCCCGCTCGTCTCCACAATACCCATGGTGTGGAGAATACAGTGGCACTTTTCTGGAAAACCATGTACATCCTCTGTAGCTAGGCCGTTGAAAGTAGGAGGGTGGTACTTCTTGTACCTATCAAGTCTAAGCTGCTCCTCCTCAGATGTTGGTGCTGTTGATACCCAATTTTACCGTCATATTTTATAAAGTATTTAATATACTTCAAAATTTTGTTTTGCACTATTACCCAATTTATAAGGGCCATATAAATATTTTCTATGATTTTAAAGCTTTTAAATTGATTTCTTCCATTTTAATTATTTAATATTTACTAATCATTCGCCGAATTATTTTGAGTAATTTAAATTAGTTATTTTATACCCACAAGCATATTTTATAATAGTTTACTTCATTTTATATGATTATATTTGCATTTTGACTCTTATTTACAATATCTGCAATAATAGCCTAAACTTTACAATTAATTATATTTATTATTTTATTTAGGGTCAAAATAACCTTTTTATATTTTTACAACCTTCAGCTACTATTTTCTAAAATATTTAGTTTCATAAGTAATATTTTTATATCTATATAGCTATCTTTTATTTTATGTTTTCTTAATTCCACTTGTTTTAAAAACCAGCCCAATGTTGAGCCTATTTTCGGATTAAAACGCGCCTGAAACGCTCTTGGCCCAGCAGCCCAGACCGAACATCCGCGACCCAAAATCCTTCACCCGTCCACGATCCGTTATACCCACCATTTTGTTTTTCAAATCTGAGTCGTTGGTCTCCGATCAACGGCCCACGATTGCCCTGTCCATTTCCTTATATCCCCTAACCAAACCCTAATCCCCATTTCTCCGCTCCAACCGTCCTCAAATCTTCTCATCTGTGGAACCCTAACCCTAGCCATTTCTCCCCAAATATTCTAGCCTAAACCTATAATAATAAGGAGATATGCCATATCTCATTTCCTTTTCCTGTGCTCACAGTGATTCTTTCCCGTTTTCTTGGCATTATTCGCTTGGTACCGAGTTATTTATGGAAGCTGATCAACAGGAATTTGTTTGACTCTGATTCTTTATTGTCACAATGTTATTGACTTGATACATCCACAGCAAGGTTATCTGGGTTTGATTCAGTAAGATCTTTAACTATTTTGGTTCTCCATCTTGAACTAGGGTTTGTTCGATTGAGCCCTAATCTGATTCAAAAATGATGTGCATGAGACTCTTTCCTTATTTTTGTGATTCAATTGATGTTTTACTTTTTAATATGAGTAATTCTAACTACTATATAAACCCTTCCCCAATTTCCCTAAAACGGACCTTAATAACTACTATTACTCTCTCAACTCTCACTCATTCTGCTGTTCTAAAACATGACACCTTGGCCGGATAAAAGCCAAGGCCATCGAAATTTGATTTTTGATCTTTTTCAGTACAAGCACTGCCCGGGGTTCACTTGAAATCCTTGAGAACTTTGATGCACTGAGATTTTTGAAATCTTGATGTTATTTCTTTATTACTGCTAATTGAGCTTCTCCTGGAACTTGATTATCTTATATACTTGTTCGTTAATTTACAACTGGTGAGTACTTATACTCTAGCAATTCCATTCTTTTTCATGCTTTGTACGCTCATGTCACTTAGGCCTTTATGAATCAATATGATATTGTTTTCCTCTGTTTGCATTCATGTTTGCCTTAGAACTACTCTATACCTCTGTGCTTTTCTAGTATTTAAACCTGCCTGAATTATAAGCTTCGATGCATGCCAGTTTTTGTATGCAACTTGAATGGTTCCTGATAACCTTAGGCCTGCTCTACTATTCTGATCACTTACTGTTGTTATGAGTTCCCTCTCATGCCCTGCCTAAGATTCCAATATTGAAGTTCTTAGGGGATTACTTCCTGCCAGAACTTACCTGTATGAACTACGTACTGGTTAGTCTTTATGTCTCATATACTGTTTTGCTACAAATTTACCATGATCATGTCTTAAGCATGTTTCTCTACTATTTGTGGCTTTGATGGCCGTATTCCTCTACTTATTAATCGTATATATTTAGCATTGCCTAAAACTTATAGGGTAAATTTCAATATTAGCCTCTTCTCTTATGTATGGGTAACTGGCATGAGTTATGATGCTTGCCTATCATATTCCCCTTAAGTTGACATGTTTTCATAAGTTCTTTTGTATTTTGACTTTTTATATGTTCAGCATGATAGGCTGTTTGTACTCTGATGTAGACCATGTCACTAGCCTATTGTCGTACTACTTGTGATCATGTTAGGCACCCATGTTACAAATCTTCATGTGAAATTGCTATTCCCCTGACTATAACTCTATTAGACTTCTATGATTAAAGTTCCTGGGTCTAAAGTCCCTTTTGACTAATTCTGGATCATGCCATACTCTAAACCTGATTTATGGAAAACTTGGCATGTGTGTGTGTTCACCCTGTTAACTCAATAGGCATGCATCTTAAGTCCTCCTAATGTGTGACTATGTTCAGCATTCTACACTCTTTCCTTTGTTGAATAATTGCTCAATCATGAACTTATGTTGTTAGTTTTCTGTGTCAAACTTGCCATGTTGAAATTGAGTCCTATTGTTTCTCCTAGTTGTCATGTTTAAGCCATGTTGTGTTGACCAATCGTGTTCCCTTAGCTTCTAAATGCAAGTGCCAATATGCTTTTTGTAGTCTTGTCCCTATGAGGTATTACTGTTAATAGACTTCAAGCTGTTAATTTGTTGCCGTGTGTGGTTTGTTAACTTATGTGGTTGAATGGTTAATCTGCAATTGTTGGGTACTTGGGTCCTCCACCTAGTCCTGGTATGAGTTCATGTGTGGCCCCAAGCTGTGCAATTGATACACTCTCCTGTTTGAGGTGTGTTTGGATTGGGGTCTGCTATTCGTGTGAAAAGTGAGCATTTAGAAGGCCCATGCAGTACTAGGTTATTTTCCTTTGGGCCTGCAGTCTTTCAGTTTCTTATATTTGCACTTCTATGCATTATTTTGGGCCTGTAATAATTTGTAAACAAAATAGTTTGGGAATTAGTGAAATGAGAGAACAAGTATATTCTATTTTTGCATCAAAGGGTAGAAAACATGGCTATAGGACTTTAACTTGCTTATTTGTCATTTATCTACATCCTATGCTGATATGATTATCTATTTACCTAGAAAGCATGACTTAAAGCTAATGACTCGCAACATTAGAAAGCATGCTTATAGGGATTAGAACAAGACTTGTTGACTGCTCATTGTCACACCTAAATATCATGCCTATAGGATTCAAGGTGTTTGAGTACATTTGTTGCTACTGCTGCTAGTATAATATGCCTATAGGAATAAAATGAAACTAGTGTATGTTCTCAATTACTTTGCTGCCTCGATGTTATTATCTAGATACCATGCCTATAGGATTTCACTATTCATTTAGAAACCAAGCCTATAGGATAAAAGACAAATAACTATGCGTTTCAACGATCCTATAGTCTAGTCATAACTCACCTAGAAATCAACTATTGTGTTGTTCGATCACATAGAAATTATTCCTATAAGTTTTGAACAAGTTTAATGTATCTCGAATCCAAATCTACCTACTGCCATTTACTGCATAATCTGGAATATTGTTAGCATAAACTCATGACTTTTTACGTGCATTTATGCCTACGTGTGGAAGCCAATTTGATCCCTTAACTATTAACTATGTGCAATCCTACTTGTTTTGAATGTGCACCTAGTTTTATCATTTTGAGCATACTAAGTAAAGTATAGAACCACAAAAATAGTAGGTCCAAAGCCTCTTGGACCATAGGCATGGGACGGGTAATGCACGCATAGGACGCGGTTTAGAATTGAACTAGAACACTTTAGGTAAACAACTTCAAGATAGTAATTGGGTAGCAGAAGATGATTATCTGTGCCCGCTGAATAATATGAGCAACCCCTACCTTAAAGGGAGTTGCAAAGTATTATTTATGTCGCACAGGGTGATCCTTTAGGCTAAAAATCATAGGACCCCCTCCCCCCCATATATGTTTACTACTTGCACCCCCGTTTATTTGAAATTATATCAAACTAGGTTGTACATTGTAGTCCTCAAAAGATTGTACCAATCACTTATTAATATATAATCTACTTCCTTCATATGTGCAATCCCTTTTATGCTTGTTTCACATTATAGTTAGGTATTTAGACTCCTTATCTTTCTTTAACTTATATGATCTCATAAGACAATAATGATCCAATAATCCCACATAGCGTAATATTTGGCCGGGAACCACAGTTGTGAAACTCAAAGAGTGCCTAACCCTTTTTCTTTGAGGTAATTTAAGCCCTTACCCGATCTTTCGCAATGTAGACTAGTTAAACAGAGTTATTTGCAAATAGGTACCCTAACGCACCTTAAACCGCTATGTGGAGACTCTAATCTTTTAATACCCATTTAAAAGAGTTGTCACACATCGAAATCCGCTTTCGTGAGAAAACGAGGCGCGGCAGCATGGCGACTCTGCTGGGGATATACTCAGGTTGTTACCATAATTAAGTTTTCGCTTGTGTGGATTAATGGATTGTTTGACTTCTTTCATGTACATCCCCCACCCTATTTCCCTTATTTGCTTGAAATTGCTATATCATGTATCTCCCATCTCTGTCTCCCTTGTTTGCTTCATTTAATTATGTTCTCGAACTTTTCGTAAGCTATGCTAACTTCTCTCCTTTGTCTTTCCTTTTTCCTTCTTTCTTTTGTTTATCATAATCGCATTATTTACTATTCTTACGTTCTTTCATCATGCAAAATATCAGGCAACGTGTTATTATTTTTTGCATAAATCATGCTTTCAACATCATACTCCACTTGTGCCTATTATCAACATAGCGGCAATTGATGAGTGTCCATGCTTTCCTAAAATACCATTTTAAATTGGAAAGGCTTATTAGCGGTAGACTAGTCGATCAGCATAAAGTCGATGGTCTCGTGCCTTTCCTTCTCAAGTCGTCCAATTAAGGGTATCAATCTAGACCTTTCTAAAAAACCCCACGCTTATTGAAATGTACATGCATCATGTTGAACCTAGTATGGTTTGAAACGGCATTGACACGTTAATCCGCTTAGATAAATCTTGTCTAAAGTCCAAAGGGATTTCCACAGTCCCAAAGGACACCATCATATTATGTTCATTACTTGGAGAAAACTTGCCAACACAGATTGACTAGTGGAATGACCTCTGCTGGAGAAAACGTGCCAACAAAGATTTACTTAGAGAAAACGTGGCATTGTATTATGTTCATTACTTGGAGAAAACATCCCATCTCTGCTGATTGACTGGTTGAATGACCTTTCACTATATGACAACCACGTAAGGAGAGTGTTAGGTAACATGTCATCTTTGCTAAACATTAGACCCAAATGAGATTTAATTGAGGCAGCCACCATGTTCTAGGATGAAAAGAGAGTTGTCTTTTGATTTGGAAATATAGAAATGACTCCTATTGTAGAAGAGATGTGAGGTTTCGCCAAACCGCCATGGGATAGTCTGATTCTGTTGGTGCCAGGAAATCGCACTCCACGTGATTTTTCTGAAAATGCTGGTGTTCAAGAAGAACGACGCGTTGGTTTGCCTGAAGAAATCCTACATCCCTTTTGAGTTTATATATGAACGGTTTGGGCACAACAAGTCATACCGCTTGCATCACGAGGCGTTAGTTATTACCTCGTTAGGATGGGTACACCGTTGGTTTTATGTCTTCATACTCTGCTTCTTGGGTTTGCTGATCTTTCCAATGCAAGGAGGGAAAATTAACACTTTCTTGGCCATGGTTGCCAGAACCGTGATGGAGGATATCAAGGGGCAGATATATACCATCATCCCTATTATACTAGCTGAGATGTACAAAGCCTTTGATCGGTGCAAACATGGGTTTGGACATTTTGAGGGTTGCAATCTTCTACTACTGGTTTGGCTGCTAGAGCATTTTCAGTGAGGAAATTCCCGCCAGCAGCTCTTGTGTAGACCACTGAATGACTACATCGCCAGACATAATCCAAAGAAAATGAAGTTTGGTCCAGATAGGATTGCAAATCCTAGGAATATTGTAGGTTGGGTATGTTTCTTCAGTAATCTAATAGACGAACAGTTCATTGGATGTTCGAGTGGTTTCCAAGTAGAGATTTCATCATCAGGTCCAAAGGGAGCACTGACTTGGTGCTGATTGAGTTGCGAGGTATTGACCCTTACGCTCCTATAAGGGTAATAAGGCAAGTTGCGAGGAAGCAGGTCATACCTCGAGTTTCCAATATGGTTCTGTATAAAGCAGATTTCAAAAGAGATGTTATTCAATTCGAATTTGAGGCCCAGCATATGTGGAACCAAAATATCATTGTAGTTGGGGAGACTGTTGAACCAGACAGGTACTACGCCGATACTATGTATTACTACCTCTCATGGTTGGAAGATGACATAAGTAGGTACGTCAAACCGAGGGTCAATCTGAAAGACAAAATCATAGATAAGGTGGCTGAGGGTACGCAAAGAGTGATCAAACCTGAAGCCAAGCATCTGGAATAGCATAAGGTTGATATAGAGGCGATCAAATAATTGAAGGAGATTGCAAACAAGTCGACAGAGAGGTTGGAGCACCTACAACAAGGGTTGATGGATCTAGAGGGGAAGATGAGAAAGTAGCTTTGGGATTGTCAAGGTATGGGCTATGATGAAGGAGGGAAGCTGGCAATGGCTTACTTGCTGCACGACATGCATGACCATGGAAGTGTGATTGATGGAGTCAAAAGAGCAAAGCATGGAGAAGGTCCTTATGGGACCAAATAGATTAGGAGGAAATGTTCTTTATTGCTTTTAAGTTAGACTTCGTTAGGTTTCGATGTAATAAGGTTTCATGCCATTAGTGACTTCATATTATTATTTCGATTTAGTAAAGATTGATTTGATTTATTTTCACATTAATGTAATGAGGCAACGTTGGCATGAATTTTTTCCAAGTTTATGTGTAGCATAGGCCTACCGCAGGCAAAATGAGGTCTCCAAATTAGGATGCGAATTATTGCATGACCTTATGTGTTGCCTGCTTAAATATTCCAAATACTCTTTCATTTCTTCTTACTGACTTGGTTACCTTTTTGTTTTTATTTCCTTTGATTATTACCATTTCCAAAGGTTAGTTCGTGCATTCGGGCATCGTCAGCATACCACACCCGATCTAGCGGTCTTCCACCTCCTCCTCCACCTAGAGACCCTAGAAGAAAAAGCAAAGGCAAAGGGAAGATGGACAATTTAGGTGGTAATCGAAAGGACAACGTTACCGTAGCACAGAATGTCAAAACTTTAAATGGAAGGAGTACGCCAAGACAAAATGAGTTGGTCCTACAATTGGAGCAGAAAATCTCGGAGCTACAACCATTAGAACACCACTACCAATAATCGAACACTACCTGAAAACACCCAAAATCCACCACCATTAGCTCCGCAAAACCCTCCTGCAACGCATCATTATCACAACCCTGCACCCCCTCAAAACCATAACCCTCCACTAGTACAAACCCCTCAACAACACGACCATCACTTGACCCAGTATCTGCAAATAACTACTTATCATACCCCTCAGAATGTGCCACAATGTACCCCCGATCCAACTCAAACCTCAATCAATCATCACACATATACTCAAGTCCCAGGAACGCGCCAAGGCAACTTGATATACATGGAAACCTTACCACATACCCCACAGCAAACCCTATACATACCCGAACCAACCGAGAAGGACTTCCTCTTCCGTAATATGGCAGAAGATCTAAAGAAGTTGACAGGAAGAGTCGGAGTGTTGAGGGTGGAAAAGGTGTTGAAGGCTTGAATTATGAAGATTTGTGTATCTAGCCAGATGTGGAACTGCCGGAGGGTTACAAACCTCCTAAGTTTGAGATGTTCGATGGCACCGGCGATCCTAAAGTGTATTTAAGAACCTACTGCGATAAGAATGTAAGAGTGTGCAAGAATGAACAAATCCGCATGAAGCCGTTCATGCGAAGTCTCATCGGGGATGCTTTATCCTGGTACATTAGTTAGAATTTGAAGAAATGGGCGAACATTGTAAGTATAGCATCTGACTTCATGGATAGATTCATGTTCAACACAGAAAATGCGCCATATGTTTTCTATATCCAGAACCTCAGGAAGAACCTAACAGAAACCTTTCGTAAGTATGCCTTTAGCTGAAGATCAGAGGCCGCCAAGGTGAGGATGCCGCTAGAAGAGGAGCAAATGAACAAGTTCTTTGTCAGAGCTCAGATCCCCAGTACTATGAAAGATTGATGGTTTTTAGAGAATCACAAGTTCTACGCCATCATCAAGTTGGGAGAAAAAATTGAAGAAGGAATCAAGAGCAGTATGGTGACTAATTTTGAGGCGCTACAAGCTACCAATAAAGCCTTACAGTCCGGAGGTATTTCAAAGAAGAATGAAGTGGGTGTCGTGATGGTAGCCCAAGGCCCTATGTCTCCCCTTACCTATCAGACACCTCCACCAATATGTCCACCATCACCTCCAAAATACTATTACCCCGCAACTACCTACCATACTTATAATACCCAGCCTGCATATTACCATTCACCTCTTCCCGCCATCAAAACTACCCAAAGCCACGACCAAACTTTGACCGCAGCACTCCTAGACATTACACCCCCATCACCGAACCCATAGCCCAACTATATGAGAGACTGAAGGTCGTTGGTTATGTCATTCCCATTCCTGCCGCTGCTATTGAAATCCTTCTCAGTGGGTCAACCCCAACAAGACTTGTGCCTACCACTCAGGCATGATGGGACGTATTATTGAGGAATGCCTCATGTTGAAAGATAAGATCCAGACATTGATTGACACCAAGGTTATATAGGCAAATAAGTTCGCGCTGAATGTTCGTAATACCCCTCTTCTTGATCACAGGGGTGAGGGAGTGGATGTGATAGAAACTAATGAAGAAAGGGACAAGGAATGATCCATCGTGCTTATCCGAGATGGGGACACTCCCAAAATATCTCCTGTCACCCTCTCACTGATTGTGGTGAAAATCAAGGCACTATTCGAGGTTGAGGTAGCTACGCCCTTCATTGTGATGGTAGCTCCAATGCCATCCTTCAAGTCTGATGTTATTCCATGGGATTACATGGCGTAGGCAAGGAGAAAAGGAAAAGGCAAGATGGAAGAGATGGGTACTGTATAAAGAATGACCAGAACCAGCAAGGTTTACACACCGGAAAATCTAGGAGGAACGAGTAAAGAGACCGCACCAAAACCATATATTGGGGAGAAAGGTACTGATTATCTTTGGAGGAAGGTACAAGTGAGGGAGTACTTTGTTGTTGACCACCTAAACACGGCCCCCACCCAAATATTCATCTTGTCACTGTTCAAAAACTCAGATGCGCACAAGTATGCCTTGATGAAGGTGTTAAGTGAAGCATATGTACCTACTGGTATCACTAGCGGAGAGATGGAAAACATGGTGGGGCAGGTACTGGAGAGTCATAAGATTTCATTCCATAAAGATGAGCTACCGCCGGAAAGCTTGATTCGGCCTGGAAGGAGATTTCACCAATAGGGTCATCCTAGAGGTAGATTCCAGTAACAGCAGAGGCCTCCATGCCCTAGGTGTGGGAAGACGCATTTCGGGGCCTGCTTCATGGACCAACCCATATGCTACGGGTGCGCTATCCGGGGTCATATTCGAAGGGATTGTCGTTCGTCCCGCTAGAGTGTGGGCAGGGGTACAGCACATGTAAGGCCCCATAAAAGAATTTCACATAAGTAATTTAATGTTTTGTGGGTTCGAAGTAGGTAGGGATGGGGCATAATGGCCGTAAGAATCACTCTGCGGGCCGTATAATAAGCGCAGAGTGAGGCATTGATGGGCCAGTTTGGAAGTCAGGTTTGCGGCGCATTATGCGATCGCAGACCAGTTCTGCGGTGCATTATGAAATCGCATAATAGGTCTACGGGTTGCATAATGACCGCAGACTGAGTCAGTCATGCCCAGGTTTGGAGGCCAATTATGCAGCCTATTCTGCGGACCGCAGAATCATTATGAGGTCGCATATGCGACTGCATACCCTGTTCCGGAGCTTCATTTTTGGGTTTTTATAACTTGACCCTACTTCATTAAATACACACAAAGGACCATTTTTGAGCTAAAATCTTATGTTTTAGAGAGATAATAAATCCTAGGGTAAATTTCCATCAATCTTTGCTCAAATCTTGGAAGATTAACAAGGAAAACTCACAAGGTCTTCATCCTAAGGGTAAGATTCTACACCCTTAGGATATATTGGTAGTAGAGACCTCCCGACTTAAAATATGGAAATTTATTTGAACATTGTATTGATCCTAATTTGAGGTTTGATGTTGTTTAAAGACTTCGCTGATATTATGGCTGTACTTGCTCGTATTATTTATCATTTTATTAAGAGGGTGTTTTGTCATTCATACTAGTACTATTCCATATGTACTAACGTCCATTTTGTTGGGGGCACTTCATCTTCAATGTATGTAGGTGGTTCCATAGCAGGAGACACTGATCAGTGATAGCTGTACACCCTCTTCCCAGTAGACTTGGGGAGTCCCACTTCATTTCGGGGTCATGTATCTTTTGTTCCTCATGTATTATGTTTGAGGTATAGCCGAATCCTTGTTGCATGCATTATCATAGTACTCTTCTATATCTATAGAGGCTACGTAGACATAGTGTGGGTTGTATATTGGTGCTGGGGAAGTCAAACTAGTTATGTAGTATTTGAATCACTATTTCCACTTCATACTATGAAAAATGTGTGTGAAATTTGAGACTTTAAAATGAAGTAACTAATGGTAAGAAATTGGTATTGCAGACATGATCACTTTATTGCTTGACTAACAAAAATATGTATTCTCTTTTTTCGTGAATGAGTTTGGGTAGAAGGATATGTAATAGGCTTGCTCGGTCGGGTTCACTCGGTTGACTGTCGGTCGCGCTCCTCGAGTTCGGGGCGTGACAAATTTGGTATCAAAGAATAAGGTTTTAAAGTGTCCTAGGATATCTCGGAGCCATGTCTAATAGAGTCCTTATTATCGGTGTGTTGTAGACCACATCTATAATTAGGATGCTACATGGGCATTTAGGAATAATACCCTTCTTTCATGATTCTCGATCGTGCGATAAATCTGATTGTAAGATTATTCCTTATTTAACTCGTGCTTTGCTCTAACTTTCAGTATATGGGACCTAAGAAGAAGACAAGAACTGGCCAAAGAGCCAATGTCACCCTAGGAGTGGCAGTTGATTCTATATTTAATGATGCCGGTGAGCACCTAAGGAGTGAGAACATCCCTCCAGTTACTACACTGCCTGATTCTACTACAACTGATCAGACTGCACCTGTCCCTACACCTACTGAAGGTGCAACTGTCCCTCCAACTGATATTCCAGTTCCACCTCCAGTTCCAACTTCCGATTCTAGTGTTTCTGAAGTTAATCTTAGGGGAGCGATACAGATGTTGGCTCAGATAGTGGCTTCCCAAGCCTAGAGATCAAATGTTGCACCCACTTCTTCCAATCAGCCAGGGGATTCTACTAGTTCCAGGGTGAACAGGTTTCTCCAGTTGGATCCTCTAGTGTTCACAGGTACTAACCTAGATGAGGACCCCCAGGACTTCATTGATGAGATGCACAAGACTCTCCGAGTTATGTGTGCTACTAAGACGGAGGTAGTGGAATTGGCCTCCTACCGCCTGAAAGAGGTGGCATATTATTGGTTTGAACTATGAGAGGAGTCCCATGAAGCAACAAGTTCTCCAACAAGGTGGGGAGAGTTTGTCGATGCCTTCATTCATCATTTATTGCCTGTCGAGACTAAGTTAGCCCATGCTACAGAGTTTGAGAACCTGAGGCAAGGTAGCCTGAGTGTGTTAAATTACCATATGAGATTCGCGTACCTGTCTAAGTATGCTATTTATATGTTTCCTACTATGGAGGCTAGAGTGCGCCGATTTGTACTAGGCCTTAGTCCCTTGGTAATTAATGAGGCCGCTACAGCAGCCTTGAATTCTAATTTAAGCTATGAAAAAATGTTGGCATTCTCTCTAGCAATAGAGACTCGCAAATTGAGGAACCAAATGGAGTGAGAGGGTAGCAATAAGGCACAGTCTGCGGGCAACTTGGGTGGTTCTTCTGGTGGTGGCAAGTCAACATTCGGGGGAGGGTCGT
>AWOL01S0039169.1:0-38385 GCA_000715115.1 Nicotiana otophora | reverse complement strand
GGGGGGGGAAGGGGGGGTCACCAGGGACATCTCAGTCCTTTGCTCAGTCTTCGGCTAGTGCACCGCCATCAGAGCCCAGCCAACAATAATAGTGGAGCCATTTCGGATGGGATCCTACCAGCAGGGTCATCATGGTGGTAGATTCCAGCAGCATAGGAGGTCCCCATGCCCTAGATGTGGAAAGATGCACCTAGGAATATGCTACATGGACTTACCCATATTCTACGGATGCGGATTGAGGGGTCACATTCAGAGGGATTGCCGTTCGTCCTACCATGGCGCAAGTAGGGGCATGGCACAGCTAGCCAGTTCTGCAGCTACTACATCTGCAACACCTCCTCCATCTTGAGGCACTCCAACACCTGCAGGGCGTGGGGCAGATAGGGGTGGAGCACAAAGTTCGGGAGGATCCGGTCGTTTCTATGCTATGAGGGGTCGCCAAAATTCAGAGGCTTCTCCAGATGTTGTCATAGGTATATTGTCTGTCCAATCCCATGATGTATATGCTTTTCTTAATCTAGGTTCCACTTTGTCATATGTCACTCCTTATATTGCTATGGAATTTGGGATAGAACCGAAACAACTGCATGAGCCGTTCGCTGTATCTACTCCGGTTGGTGAGTCTATTTTGGCCGCGCGTGTTTATAGGGATCATGTTGTCATGTTGCATAGTGGAGACACCATGGCTGATCTCATTGAATTAGGAATGGCCGATTTTGATGTAATAATAGGGATGGACTGGCTTTATTCTTGTTGTGCCAAGCTTGATTGCCGAACCAGGACTGTTAGGTTCGGATTTCCAAATGAGCCAGTTATTGAGTGGAAGGGTGATGATGTAGTGCCGAAGGGTAGGTTTATTTCTTACCTCATGGCCACGAAAATGATCAACAAGGGGTGTATTTACCATTTAGTCTAGGTTACGGACACCAATGCTGAGGCACCTACACTTCAGTTTGTGCCTGTTGTGAATGGATTTCCGGGAGTCTTTCCGGATGAACTCCTTGGATCCCACCAGACAGGGAGATTGATTTTGGGATTGATGTGATGCCAGACACGCATCCTATATCTATTCCACCCTACAAAATGGCACCGGTAGAATTGAAGGAGCTAAAGGAACAATTGAGAGATTTGTTAGAAAAAAGGTTTTATCCAGCCGAGTGTGTCACCTTGGGGTGCACCGGTTCTCTTTGTAAGGAAGAAGGATGGATCACTGAGAATGTGTACCGACTATCAGCATCTCAACAAGGTCACGATCAAGAATAAGTACCCACTGCCAAGGATAGATGACTTGTTTGACCAATTGTGAGGTGCTAAGTACTTTTGCAAAATTAATTTACGATCTGGGTATCATCAATTGAAGATTAGGGAGCAACATGTTCCGAAAACAGCTTTTAGGACCCGGTATGGGCATTTTAAATTTCTGGTGATGTCTTTTGGGCTAACCAATGCCCCGATAGCCTTCATGGATCTTATTAATCAAGTTTTCAAGCCATTCCTCGACTCTTTTGTGATAGTGCTTACTGACGATATCCTTGTATATTCACGCAATCAAGAGGACCATGCCAATCCTCTCAAGGTAGTTCTTCAAACACTATATCAGCACAAGTTATATGCAAAGTTTTCTAAGTGTGAATTTTGGCTGAAATCTGTCACATTCTTGGGTCATGTAGTCTCTAGTGAAGGAATTATGGTTGATCCTCAAAGGATTGCGGCTATGAGGAATTGGCCGAGGCCTACAACTCCAACAGAGATTCACAGTTTCTTAGGCTTAGCTTGGTATTAAAAAATATTTATGGAGGGGTTTTCTACCCTTGCCTCTCCGTTGACTAAATTGAAGCAGGAGGCAGTTAAGTTCGAATAGTCAGATGCTTGTGAAAGGAGCTTCCACGAGTTGAAAGCAAGATTGACTACGGCACCGATGTTGACCCTATCAGAGGGTATAGATGGATTTGTGATATATTGTGATGCTTCAAGAATCGGGACTTGGATGTGTATTAATGCAAGATATCAAGGTTATAGCTTATACTTTGAGGTAACTCAAGAATCATGAAAAGAATTATCCAACACATGACTTAGAACTTGTAGCGGTGGTATTTGCATTGAAGATTTGGCGTCATTACTTTAATGTGGTGCATGTGGATATATGCACGGACCATCAGGGCCTTCAATATATTTTCAAACAGAAGGAATTGAATATGAGGCAGAGAAGATGGCTTGAGTTACTCAAGGATTACGACATCGATATCCTGTATCACCCAGGAAAGGCCAATGTTGTAGCGGATGCTCATAGCCGAAACGCTATGGGTAATTTGGCTCACATGGAGGCATATCAAAGGCCATTGTCCAAGGAAGTTCACCGATTGGCTAGTTTGGGAGTTCGTCTTGCGGACTCTAGTGAAGGAGGGGTAATTGTGCAAAATAGGGCTGAATCATCGGTTGTTGTGGAAGTGAAAGAGAAGTAATACAACGATCCATTGTTGGTGCAATTGAAGGAGGGGATTCATAAACATAAGACTATGGTTTATTCTCTCGGCTTGGACAATGGTACGCTAAAGTACCAAGGGCGGTTATGTGTTCCAAATGTGGATTGTCTACGGGAAAGAATTATGAACGAGGCTCACACTTCTAGGTATTTCGTGCACCCGGGCTCTACAAAAATGTATCATGATCTTAAGGATGTCTATTGGTGGAATGATATGAATAGGAATGTAGCATACTTTATGGCGAGGTGTCCAAATTGTCAGCAAGTGAAGGCCGAACACCAAAGGCCCGGTGGGTTGGCACATAACATAGAAATTCTAATGTGGAAGTGAAAAATTATTAATATGGACTTTGTGGTAGGATTACCTCGCACTTCGTGCAAGTTTGACTCAATTTGGGTGATTGTGGATCGACTAACAAAATCAACACACTTTTTGCCGGTTAAGGATACCGACACAGCGGAACAGTATGCCCAGTTGTATATAAAAGAAATAGTCAGGTCACATGGCACTCCAGTTTCCATCATTTCTGATCGGGAAGCACAATTCCTTGCTAATGTTTGGAAGAAATTGCAGCAAGGTTTGGGTACTCAGGTGAATCTTAGTATAACTTTTCACCCGCAGATTGATGGGCAGGCAAAGCGAACTATTCAAACACTCGAGGATATGTTGCGTACTTGTGTTCTAGACTTTAAAGGTAACTGGGATGATTATTTACCACTCATAGAATTTGCCTACAACAATACCTATCATGCTAGAATTCAGATGTCATCGTTCGAGGCTTTACATTGTAGGAGATGTAGATTTCTCGTTAGGTGGTTCAAAATTGGAGAAGCAGAGTTGATAGGGCCAGACCTCGTGCATCAGGCTATGGAAAAAGTTAAAATCATTAAGGAGCGGTTGGAGACTGCTCAGAGTGGTCATAATTACTATTCAGATGTTCGTCATAATGATTTGGAGTTGAAAGAAGATGATTGGGTATTCTTGAAAGTTTCCCCCATGAAAGGTGTAATGCGATTTGGTAAGAAATGCAAATTGAGTCCGAGATATGTCGGACCATACATAATCATTCAGAGGATCGGTGAGGTGGCGTACAAGCTTGAGCTACCACTTGAGATGTCATTAGTGCACCTGGTGTTTCATGTGTCTATGTTGAAGAAAGTAGTTGGAGACCCGAAACTCATTGTTCCGGTTGAGACTATTGAGGTATGAGAAATTGATTTATGAAGAGATTCTAGTTTCCATTATTCATCGGCAAGTCCGGAAGTCGAGAAATAAAGAAATTGCATCTGTAAAAGTGTTATGGCGAAACCAATAGGTTAAAGAGGCTACTAGGGAGTCTGAGGAAGAAATGAAGAAAAACTATCCTTATTTGTTTGAGTTTGAATAGCCATGTAGGCCATGTATTGATAAGGTTGTGTTCTATGAAAATTCTAAGAGTTACCTTCTATGAATTTTGTATCATTTGTATCACTTTTGTTCAGGGTGTTCCTTCCCTGGTAATATATTGCTTATGAGGCCACGGTTGGTGTTGTTCTTATGTTATATTGCATCATCAAATTATGTATATTTTGTTAGGATTGACTTCAGGGATTTGCTGGCAGGTGGATAGGCCCAGTTATAGGGGAGACTCTGGCGAAATGTTTTGAAATTTAGGGAGTTAGCCAAATTTTGAAACTACTGGTGTGGGTGAATTAATAGTCGGGCCACATTGAATGCTAATTTTAACCCTCATTCGAGGACTAATGATTCTAAATGGGGGAGAATGTAAAGCCCGTAAAAACTCATCGCATAAGAAATTTAAGGTTTCGTGGTGCCGAAGTGGGTATACGTGTTTGAGGATTTTAGAAGGAAAATTTAAGGTTTCGTGGTGCCGCATAATGACCGCAGACTAAGTCGGTCATGCTCAGGTTTAGAGGCCAATTATGCGGCCTATTCTGCAGACCACACAAACATTATGTGGTCGCATATGCGACCGCATACCCTGTTTCGGAGATTCATTTTTGGGTTTTTATAACCTAACCCTACTTCGTTAAATACATGCAAAGGACCATTTTTGAGCTAGAATTTGATGTTTTAGAGAGAAGGGAGAGTGTTTTAGAGAGAGAGGAAACCCTAGGCTAAATTTTCATCAATATTTGCTCAAATCTTGGAAGATTAACAAGGAAAACTCACAAGGTCTTCATCCTAAAGATAAGATTCTACACCCTAACCCTCAATTGCGAAAGATAACTAGAAATGGGTAATTAGTAAAATAATTCTTGGGTTTGGGAATTATTTATCTTGCATGCATGTGTTATCAAAGGGTGTAAGAAGATTGTTGAGCTAAGAATGGTAAAGAATGGGTTGTGGGATGATGGAATCCTCCATAAAACGGACCTTGGAACCTTAATGCACACCTAGTGTTTGATAAAATGCTCAAATGAGCTAGAACCATGATCATCCTCCTAATTTTTGTTCAATTTGTTATATTTCTGAAATAGATTGAAGTTGCTAAGAATTCCGGAATATTTTAGAGTTAAGGAAGCTCCATCTTAGAATTGAATCCCACGATATTCATGTAATTTATGTAAGTCCCGAGTGGTTCATTATAAAATTGGCTATTCCGAGTAAGATTGTGTTGAAAGATATATGTTCAATAAGTATCCCAACTGCTTTATTTATGTTATGTTATTAATTGAGGATGTGTTCAAAAGATGAGATGTGCATTAAAAATGTTCGACTTCAAGTCAAGTTCAAACAAAGGATATTATGCCAAATTTTGTGAAGAATCTCTATGTGCCTTAGACTCTTAATATCTCACATATGTACTACACACCTTGATTTGAATTGCTGTTGATGATGAAGATGTTAGAAAGTGAAAAGGTGAGCATGAAATACTAAATACGGCCAATGTGCCAATATTGGTTTTATAATTATGGCCACTAGTGCCAATGAAATGAAAAGATGAGAGAGAAGTATAAAATGAGATGACTGATATCAAAAGGTTGATGCCTCGAATGAGACGACCAGGTCGTGATCGAACACCATATCACACTCATGGTGGTGATTGTACTAGAAATTGTAATTGAAATTCTGCTTGTGCTTGATGTCTCAAATTAGATGGCCTAGTCGATCGGGTCGTGATCGGATTCCGTGCTAAAGGTACGGTGGTATTGGTATTGAGAGTGATTGTGGTTGATGTCTCTAATGCGATAGCCCAGAAGATCAGGTCGTGAACGGACTCCATGCTAAAACTATGATGGTATTGGTATTATGAATATTGGAATCATGAATGGTGGCATATTGGTACTAGAGACCTCCCAACTTAAAATATGGAAATATATTTGAACATTGTATTGATCCTAATTTGAGGTTTGATGTTGTTTGAAGACTCCACTGATATTATGGTTGTACTTGCTCGTATTATTTATCATTCTATTGAGAGGGTGTTTTGTCATTCATACCAGTACTATTCCATATGTACTAAAATCCCTTTTGCCGGGGGCGCTGCATCTTCAATGGATGTAGGGGGTTCCACAGTAGGACACACTGATCAGTGATAGCGGTACACCTTCTTCCCAGCAGACTTGGTGAGCCCCACTTCATTTCGGATCTTTTGTTCCTTATGTATTATATTTGAGGTGTAGCCGACTACTTATTGTCGGCATTATCATAGTACTCTTCTGTATCTATAGAGGCTCTGTAGACATAGTGTGGGTTGTATATTGGTGCTGGGGAAGTCAAACTAGTTATGTTGCGTTTGAATTACTATTTCCACTTCAGACTATGAAAAATATGTGTGAAATTTGAAACTTTAAAATGAAGGAACTAATGGCAAGAAATTGGTATTGTAGACATGATCAATTTATTGCTTGATTAACAAAAATATGTATTCTCTTTATTCATGAATGAGTTTGGGTAGAAGGATTTCTAATAGGCTTACTCGGACGGGTTCACTCGGTTGAGCGCCGGTCGTGCTCCTTGAGTTCGGGGCGTGACATCACACCCAGCCAGTTTTGCAGCCACTACATCAGCAGCACTTCCTCCAGCACGAGGCACTCTAGCACCCGTAGGGTGTGGTGCAGCTAGGGCTGGTGCACATAGTTCGGGAGGGGCCAATTGTTTCTATGGTATGAGGGGTTGCCAGAGTTCAGAGGCTTCTCCAGATGTTGTCACAAGTATACTGATTGTCCAATCTCATGATGTATATGGTCTTATTGATCCCGATTCCACTTTGTCCTATGTCACTCCTTATGTTGCTATGGAATTTGGGATAGAACCAGAACAACTTCATGAGTCATTCTCTATATCTACTCCAGTTGGTGAGTCTATTTTTGCCATGCGGGTTTATAGGGATTGTGTTGTCACGGTGCGTGGTCGGGACACCATGACTGGTCTCATTGAATTGGGGATGGTTGATTTTGATGTAATAATGGGGATAGACTGGCTTTATTCATGTTTTGCCAAGCTTCATTGCCGAACTAGGACTGTTATGTTTGAATTCCCAAATAAGACAGTTATTGATTGGAAGGGGGGCGATGTTGTGCCGAAGGGTAGGTTTATTTCCTACCTTAAGGCCACGAAGATGATCAACAAGGGGTACATTTACCATATGGTCCGGGTTACGAACACTAATATTGAGCCTACATTTGAGTCTCTGACTGTTGTGAATGAATTTCTGAAAGTATTTCCAGATGAGCTCCCTGGGATCCCGCCAGACATAGAGATTGATTTTGGGATTGATGTGATACCAGACACATAGACTATATCAGTTCCACCATACAGAATGGCACCAATAGAATTGAAGGAACTAAAGGAATAATTGAAGGACTTGCTGGAGAAGGGTTTCATCCGTCTGAGTGTGTCTCCTTGGGGCGCACCAGTTCTATTTGTAAGGAAGAAATATGGGTCACTGAGAATGTATATTGACTATCGGCAGCTCAACAAGGTTACGATCAAGAATAAGTACCCACTGCCAAGGATAGATGACTTGTTTGATCAATTGCAGGGTGCTATGTATTTCTGCAAAATTGATTTAAGATCTGGGTATCACCAATTATGGAGGGGTTCTCTACTCTTGCCTCTCTGTTGACTAAATTGACGCAAAGGCAGTTAAGTTCCAATGGTCAGATTCCTGTGAAAGGAGCTTCCAAAAGTTGAAATCAAGATTTACTATGGCACAGATGTTGACCCTACCAGAGGGTACAAATGGGTTTGTGGTATATTGTGATGCTTTGAGAATTAGACTTGGGTGTGTATTTATTCAATATGGCAAGGTGATCGCTTATGCCTCTATGGAACTCAAGAATCATGAGAAGAACTATCTAACACATGACTAAGAGCTTGCGGCGGTGGTATTTTCATTGAACATTTGGCGTTATTATTTGTATGGGGTCTATGTGGATATATTCACGTACCATAAGAGCCTTCAATATATTTTCAAGCAGAAGGATTTGAATTTGAGGCAAAGAAGATGTCTTGAGTTACACAAGGACTACAACATCGATATTCTCTATCTTCCGGGAAAAGCTAATGTTGTGGCAGATGCTCTTAGCCGGAAATCTATGGGTGGTTTGGCTCACTTGGAGGCATGTCAAAGGTCGTTGGCCAAAGAAGTTTATCGGTTAGTTAGTTTGGGAGTTTTTCTTATGGACTCTAGTAAGGGAAGGATAATTGTGCAAAATAGGGCTGAATCATCGTTGGTTGTGAAAGTCAAGGAGAAACATACAACGATCCGTTGTAGGTACAATTGAAGGAGGGGATTCATAAACATAAGACTATGGCTTTTTCTCTTGGCATGGAAGATGGTACGCTAAGTTACCAAGGGCGATTATGTGTTTTCAAATATAGATGGTCTCCGGGAAAGAATGATGATTGAGGCTCACACTTCCAGGTATTTCGTGCACCCAGGCCCTACAAAGATGTACCGTTATCTTAAGGAAGTCTACTGGTGGAACGATATGAAGAGGAATTTAGCGTACTTTGTGTCAAGATGGCCAAATTATCAATAAGTAAAGTCTGAGCATCAAAGGCCCGGTGGGTTAGCATAGAACATAGAAATTCTGATGTGGAAATGGGAGATGATCAATATGAACATTATGGTAGGACTACCTTGCACTCCTTGAATGTTCGACTCGATTTGGATAATTGTGGATCGACTCACGAAATCAGCACATTTCTTACCTGTTAAGGCTACCGATACGGCGGAACCATATGCTCAGTTGTATATCAAGGAAATAGCCAAGTTGCATGGCACTCCAGTTTCCATCATTTCTGATCAGGGGCACACTTCACAGCTAATATTTGGAATAAATTTCAGCAAGGTTTGGGTACTTAAGTGAATCTTTGTACAGACTTTCACCCGCAGACTAATGGGCAGGCCGAACAGACTATTCAGACGCTTGACGATACATTGCGCGCTTGTGTTTCTAAATTCAAAGGTAGGTGGGATGGTCACTTGCCACTCATAGAATTTTCCTAAAACAATAGTTATCACGCTAGCATTCAGATGGCACCATTCGAGGCTTTATATGGTAGGAGATGTAGATCTCCCATTGGATGGTTCGAGACTGGGGAAGTAAAGTTGATAGGACCGGACCTCGTATATAAGGCTATGGAGAAGGTTAAGATTATTAAGGAGCGGTTAAAAACTACTCAGAGCCATCAGAAGTCCTATTCGGATGTTTGTCATAGGGATTTGGAGTTCAAAGAAGATGATTGGGTATTCCCGAAGGTTTCTCCTATGAAGGGTATAATGCAGTTTGGTAAAAAAGGGAAATTGAGTACAAGGTATGTCAGACCGTACAGAATCATTCAGAGGATTGGTCAGGTGGCTTACAGGCTAGAACTACCTCCAGAAATGTCTTTAGTGCACCCGGTGTTTCATGTATCTATGTTGAAGAAGGTGGCTGGAGATCCGTCGCTTATTGTTCCGGTTGAGACTATAGAGGTTAATGAAGAACTGACTTCTGAAGAAATTCCAATTGCCATTCTTGATAGGCAAGTCTGAAAGTTGAGAAATAAATATATTGAGTGCTATGGCGAAACCAACAGCTTGAAGAGGCCACTTGGGAGACCGAGGAAGAAATGAAGGAAAAGTACCCTCATTTGTTTGAATAGCTATGTAATCATTTCTATGAAGTTTTCCCCTATGAATTATCAATATGTACCACTTGTACAGTTTATGCTAAGGGTGTTCCTTTCTGATAATATATTGTCTATGAGGCCACGATTAGTGTAATTTCATGTTAGACTGCGTCGTTCGAGTGTGTATATGTTGTTAGGATTGGTTTCTGCGATTCTCTGACCAGTGGCTAGGCCTAGTTACAAGGGAAACTCTGCCGAAACTTTTGGAAATTTAGGGAGTTAGTCAAAACTTTGGAACTACTGGTGTGTGAAATAGCAGCTAAGGCACATTGGTTTCTGATGGCGAATTTTGATCCTCATTCGAGGATGAATGATCTTAAGCAGGGGAGGATGTAAGGCCCCGTAAACATTTGACCTAGAACCCGGGGTTTCGTGATGCCGCGGTACAGACTCTTTGAGTTGAACAGTGCGTTGGGGAGTTGAGGAAAATTTTTGGCAGAGCAGGGCATTTTCGTTGTACACTATGCGACTGCAGAATCACTCTGCAGGCCGCAGATCGGTCGAAGAGTGCAACAAAAAATGGCCAATTTTGGAGGGTCATTTTGCGGTCCAATATGCGACCACATAATGCTTTCACGGGCCGCACATTCCATCGCAGATTCAGCATGAAGATTTCTATATGGGAGTTCTGAGGCATATGATGCAACCGCAAAACTGGTCTGCGGACGGCAGACCTGACCCGAACAGCCTAGATGTTTACATAACTTCTGCAGCCCATTTTGGGGATCGCATATCCATTCTGCGGTACACTCTGGGATCGCAGAACTGTGTTCGGAGGGGTCCATTTTTTAGTTTTTATAACCCGACCCTACTTCGATATATAGACCTTAAGGACCATTTGTTAAGTGAATATCTGATATTTTGAGAGTGAGAAAGTGTTCTAAAGTGAGAGGGGGTTACTAAACTAATTGTTCATGAATTCTTGCTCAAGGCTTGGAGAATTAACAAGGAAAACTCACTAGGTCTTCATCCTATAGGTAAGATTCTACTCCCTATCCCTTAATTTCGGGATTTACCTGAAAATAGGTAATGAGAAAAGCAATTCTTGGGTGCGGGAGTTGTTCATTAGTACTATCAAGGTTTATTGGAAGATTGTTGAGCACAATTGGGTAGACTTTGAGTAGTGGGATGAAGGAATCCACCATAGGAGAACCTTGAAATCATAATGTCCACCTAGTGTTTGATAAAACGCTCAAATGAACTGGAACCATGAACTTCTTCCTAATTTGTATTCACTTTTGTTGTATTTCCAAATATATTAAAGTGGATAACATTTTCAAATCATTTTAGTAATTTAAGGAAGCTCAAGGCGAGGCATATTTGCTAAACTTCTCTCTTAGAGTTGAATCCCACGATGTTCTTATAAGTCCCGAGTTGTTCATTATAAATTGACTATTCTGAATAAGCTTGGTGTCGAAAGATATATATATATATATATATATATATATATATATATATATATATATATATATATATATATATATCTCTGTGTGTGTGTGTGTTTGTGTTCAAAATGTTTTCTGAATATTTTTATCATATTATGTTATTCTTCGGGAGCGTGTTCAAAGTATGAGTTATGTATTAAAATGTACTGATTTCAAGTTCAATCCCAAATGAAAGTTATTCTGCCAAATTGTGCAAGAAATCTCTATGTGCCTAAGTCTTTTATTTGCTCACATGTGTATTTAAAGTCATAATTTGAAAAGCCTTGTTGTTGATGACCCATGTTGATATTTGAAAGTGAAAGAAGGGAGTATGAAATATGAAGTACGGCTAACGCGCCAAGACTGATATTGCGTTATGGCCATTGGTTCCAATGAAATGAATGATATTTAAAAGATTATGAAATGAGTGGTAAATCCTTGAAATAATAAATTCTTTCGGAGTATTGTTTAGCCACCGAGGAAGGGTAGGTCAAAATAACCTGATCGCGAAACTACACATGTCAGTGTAGGAGTGATTGAAGGGTAAATTCCCGTGTTAATGTGATGAGATTCTGTCCCCTTATATGGGATGAGATTGATGTGTTGAGATGTTTCCCCTTAAATGGGATGAGATTATTGATAGCGAGATGTGATGTGATGTCGACCCACACGGCATTGTGGTAAGACGGCTTAGCCGATCGGTCCGAGATCGGATGCCATGCCACGCACATGGTGGTATTGTAAGTGGATGTCTCGTGTGAGACAGCTTAGCTGGTCGAGCTGAAATTGGACTCCGTGCTAAAAGCAAGATGGTATATCGATACTAAAGATCTCCCAACTTAAAAAAATTGAAACTTACTTGAAATTTAACTTTCCCTAACTTGACACCTTGATACTGTTTGAGTCTCGTATTGATTTTATGTTTCCTTCTCCGTTTACTGTTACTCGTTCTATTGAGAGGGTGTTTAGTTTTACATACTAGTACTATTCCATATGTAATAACATCCCTTTTGCCGGGGGCATTGCATCTTTAATGGATGCGGTTGGTATTGATCAGTGATAGCAGTACACCCTCTCCTCAGCTGACTTGGTGAGCCCCACTTCATTCCGGGGTCCTGTATCGCTTGTCCTTTGTACATAGCATTTTGAGGTATAGCTGAGGCCTCGTTGCCGACACAGTCGTAGCACTCTTTTGTTTTTGTTAGAGGCTCCACAGACATAGTGTGGGTTGTATCTTATTTTGGGAAAGTTAAACTAAAATTGTTGTAATTGTATCGCATGTTCCACTTCAACTACGAACGTATAGTGCACTATTTTGGAGACTTGTTAATGGTGTAACTAATAGAAATGAACTGGTGTTATTCACATGACCTCTTACTATATAATTAATTAAATGTATCTTCTCTTTATTCATGCGTGAATTGGGTAGATGACATTGTATAGGCTTGCTCGATCGGGATATCTCGGTTGAGCGTCGGTAGCGCTACCCCGAGGTCGGGGCGTGACAAGCATGGTATCAGAGCCTAAGGTTTTAAAGTGTCCTAGGATATCTCGGACCCATGTCTAGTAGAGTCCTTCTTAACGGTGTGTTGTCGACCACATCTATAATTAGGAGGCTACATGGGCATTTAGGAATAATATCCTTCTTTGATGTTATAGATCGTGCGATAGAGCTGATTGTAAGACTGTTCCTCCTCTAACTCGTGCAAGTGCTCTAATTTTCAATATATAGCGCTTAGGAAGAAAGCAATAATTGGACAATGATCCAATTCCACCCCAGGAGTGGCAGTTGATTCTATACCCGATGATGCGGGTGAGCACCTACACAGCCTGATTCTACTACTCCTGCCCCAACAACACCAATCCCTACTCCTACTGTGGGTGCAGTTATTCCACCTCCAGCCACAGCTTCCGAATCCGGTGTTTCTAATGGGGATCTTAGGGGAGCCATGCAAATGTTGGCCCAGGTAGTGGTTTCCCAGTCCAGAGGTCGAATGTTGCACCTGCTTCTTCCAGCCAGTAAGGGGATTCTGTTAGTTCCACGGTGAACAGATTTCTTTAGATGGATCCTCTGTGTTCACAGGTACTGATCCTGAGGAGGACCCCCAGGACTTTATTGATGAGATGCATAAGACCCTCCGAGTTATGCGTGCTACTGAGATGGAGGGAGTGAAGTTGGCCTCCTATCGCCTGAAAGGAGTGGCTTATTCTTGGTTTGAGATATAGGAAGACTCCCGTGAGGATGGGAGCTCTCCATCGAGGTAGAGTAAATTTGCCGACTCCTTCATTGACCATTTCTTTCCTGCCGAGACTAAGTCAGCTCATGCCGCTGAGTTTGAGAGTCTGAAACAAGGTAGCATGAGTGTGTGGGAGCATCGTCTGAGGTTCGTGTTCCTGTCCAAGTATGCCATCTATATGTTGCCCACTATAGAGGCAAGAGTGCGACGGTTTGTGCAGGGCCTCAGCCTCTTGATTATTAATGAGGCTGCTATAGCTGCCTTGAATTCTCATATGAACTATTGTAAGATGGTGCTATTTTCTCAAGCCACAAAGACCCGCAAATTGAAGAACGGAATAAAGCGGGAGGGTAGCAACAAGGCCCGGTCTGCGGGCAACTTTGGTGGTTCTTCCGGTGGTGGTGGTGATAGGACACTTTGGTGGTTCTTTTTGCCGGGGGCACTCCATCTTTAATGGATGCAGGTGGTTCCATAGAAGGTGGTATTGGTTAGTGAAAGTAGCATACCCTCTCCTCGGCTGACTTGGTGAGCCCCACTTTATTTCGGGGTCCTATATCTCTTGTCCTTTGTAAATATCATTTAGAGGTATAGCCGGGGCCTCGTTGCCGGCACTGTCGTAGCACTCTTTTGTTTCTGTTAGAGGCTCCATAGACATAGTGTGGGTTGTATCTTGTTTTGGGTAAGTTAAACTAAAATTGTTGTAATTGTATCACATGTTCCACTTTAACTATGAACGTATAGTATACTATTTTGGAGACTTGTTAATGACGTAACTAATGGAAGTGAACTGGTGTTATTCACATGACCTCTTATTGTATAATTAATAAAATGTATCTTCTCTTTATTCATGGGTGAATTGGTTAGATGGCATTGTGCAACCTTGCTCGACCGCGATATCTCGGTTGAGCGTCAGTCGCGCTCCCCGAGGTCGGGGCCTGACAGGTCCAACCTGGTTCGATGTTGAGTTCCAGGAGTTGGATATATCTGCTACCTATAACTTGTTACTAAGACGACCATGGATACACACGGCTAGGGTAATTGCTTTTACTCTACACCAGGCCATGAAGTTCGAACGGAACCATCATAAGGTTATTATCCACGATGGTGGAAGTAACCCTATCTACATAAACCAGACCGTGCCGCTATTGAGAATTGAAGGAAACTGGGAGGAGAGATATTCCACAGCATTGATCGGATAAAGAAGTTGAGAAAGGGCGATGATAGAGAAATAAGGTGCAAAGCATGATGCTGTTGTTCGGGTACAAACCACGCAAGGGTCTCGGTCCTAAGCTTCAAGGTATCACATAACCAATACGACCACAATATCGTGGCACAACCTTTGGTCTCGAATTTGAATAAACCGTGCAAGAATATAATGATTGGATACCACCGTGGCGTGACTTCTACTATTCATTGGAACAACACATACCACTGCTGCACCAGACATTCCGCCAGACTGATGTGATTTGAGGATCCGAGGAGGATGAGTTTTTGGGTGGCATGACGAATCCATTTTTGGACGAGGAAAATATGGACTGCAGTGCAATCTTGGAGGAGGAGGAGGAAGACCTTACCATTCAGACGGTGGGAGATTGAGTTGCTCTCAGGAACTAGACTGTTGCACCATCCCGGGCTTGCCGAGCACCTAGGTAGCCTTGGCAGAACTAGCATGATTCATTTGAAAGTTGTTTTTAGCATTTAAGACATTTTCAGTGTTTTATTTTGAAATGATTACACGAGAATCGAGTCGTACTTGTTTGACAATTTTAAGTTTTAATTGATGCATCATTGCTTTTCATTTACTTATGTTATTATGTTTCTACATTCTTTTTCAGCTTAATTAATAAATATCATGATGAACCTACAACTGTGACATGTAATGAGACAACGCAACATGAGTAAAGTGATTCGGAAGATTAGGAAGATGATATAATACCTAAGGAAATTATAAAAGAAGTAGTGAATTTTTAGAACAAACCAAAGTCCAATCTGGAAGAAACTGAGGAAGTTAACTTTGGGGATTCTGAAACTGTCAAAGAAACTCACATTACCATTAATCTATCTCCATCAGAGAAGGAAGAGTACATCAGGTTTCTAAAGGAACATCAGGATATTTTTGCATGGTCCTACGATGACATGACAGGGTTAAGCACATCCATAGTGGCTGATAAGCTACCTACCAACCATATGTATCCGCGAGTAAAGCAGAAGCTCAGAAAATTCAAGCCAAATATAAGTTTGAAGATAAAAAAGCAGGTTACCAAGCAAATCAAAGACAAGGTCCTTCGAGTGGTTGAGTACCCAACCTGTCTAGCCAATATTTTGCCGGTAACAACGAAGGATGGGAAAGCCAGGGTGTGTGTTAGCTAGCGAGATTAGAACAGAGCAAGTCCTAAAGACGATTTCCCATTGCCCAACATACACATACCAATCAACAATTGTGCTAAGCATGAGCTCAAATCCTTTGTGGATTGCTTCGCCGGATATCATCAGATTTGGATGGACGATGAGGATGCCGAAAAGACAGCCTTCATCATGCCATGGGGAATATACTACTATAAAGTGATGCCTTTTGGTTTCAAGAATGTCGGGGCAACCTACATAAGGGCCATGACTACTCTTTTCCATGATATGATACACAAGGAAATACAGGTGTACGTGGATAACGCCATCAAGTCTAAGAGGAGTTCAGATCAGATAACAGACCTGAGGAAGTTTTTTGACTGACTACGAAAGTACAATTTGAAGTTAAATCCTTCAAAATGTGCTTTCGGAGTCCTTGCATTTCATCGTCAGTCACTGCAGCATTGAGTTAGACCCGTCAAAGATCAAAGCTATTCAGGACTTGCCACCGCCGAAGAGCAAGAAGGACGTAAAGAGTTTTCTGGGCCGCCTCAATTATAACAATCTCTTTATAGCACAGTCAACGGTAATATGTGAGCCACACGTGTTGGTCCCACCGGAGCCCGGGAGACTTTTTTTGCTATACCTATCTATGTTGGATGGAGCCTTTGGTTGTATCTTGGGGAAATATGACGAGACCGGAAGGAAGGATCAAGCAATATACTAATGGAGTAAGAAATTCACACCTTATGAAGCACGGTACTCTTTGCTACAAGGTACCTGTTGTGCCTTAACATGGATAGCCTAGAAATTGAGACATTACTTCTCCGCATACACCACATACCTCATATCAAGGATGGATCCGCTAAAATACATCTTTCGAAAACCCATTCCTACGGGCAAGCTAGCAAAGTGGAAAATACTACTTAGTGAGTTTGACATCTTCTATGTGACTTCGAAGGCAGTCAAGGGGCAAGCATTGGCCGACCACCTGGCAGAGAACCTTGTGGATGGAGAATACGAACCATTGAAGATGTATTTTCCCGATGAGGATGCGTCGTTTATAGGGGGAGAAATTGCTGAAGCATTTGATGGTTGGGGGATGTTTTTCGATGGAGCCGCAAACTTCAAAGGAGTGGGCATTGAAGTTATCCTAGTATTAGAAATCATCCAACATTTTTCGGTATCCGCCAAGCTCAGGTTCCCGTTCACCAATAATATGGCGGAATATGTGCCTTGCATTTTGGGACGTAGGTTGGCCATCGACATGAATATTCAGGAATTGCTGGTAATCAGAGATTCTGATTTGCTAATACATTAGGTACTCAGAGAATGGGCCACCAAGAACACCTAGATATTGCCGTACTTACAATGTGTGCAAGACCTGATCAAGAGATTCACAAATATAGAGTTCAAATATGTTCTAAGAATTCAAAACGAGTTAGCAAATGCACTGGCTACCTTGTCTTCCATGATACAACACCCAAACAAGAATTTTATTGATCCTTTCCCAATAGAGATCCGTAAGTAGCTAGCTTATTGTGCTCTTATTGAAGAAGAGATCGATGGAAACCTATGGTTCCACGATATCGAGGATTATCTAAATAAATAAGAATACCTTGAAAATGCTACGCACACTCGGAAGCGCACACTTCGGAGATTGGCCAACCACTTCTTTCAGAGAGGAGGAACTCTATATATAAGGACTCCCGACTTGGGTCTGCTATGGTATGTCGATGCCAAGGAAGCATCTAGGTTGCTCGAAGAGATATATGACGGAACCTGTGGACCTCACATGAATGGGTTAGTTGTAGCCAATAAGATATTAAGGGTAGGGTATTTTTGGATGACTATGGAGACGGACTACATTAAATATGTACAGAAGTGCCACAAATGTTAGGTACACGTTGATATGATACAGATACCACCCACTGAACTCAATACAACGAGTTTACCCAAGTCTTTCTCCACTTGGGGCACGGATGTCATCGGACCGATCGAACCTGCTGCTTCCAACGGACATAGATTCATCTTGGTGGACATAGATTACTTCACAAAATGGGTTGAAGTCACTTTCTATAAAGTTTTGACTAAGAAGGTCGTAGCAGACTTCATCCGAGATTGTATTGTTTGCCGATTCGAAATACCTGAGTCAATCATTACCGATAATATTGCCAATCTAAACAGTGATTTGATGAAATCTATGTGCAAAACATTCAAAATCAAGCACAAGAACTCTATAGCATAGAGGCCACAAATGAATGGAGTCGTGGAAGCTGCCAACAATATCAAGAAGATATTAAGGAAGATGGTGGATAACTACAAGAAATGGCATAAGAAGCTGCCATTCACTCTACTCGCATACCGCACCACAGTCCACATATCAACTACGGCAACCCCCTATTTACTGGTCTACGGTACTGAAGTTGTCATACCCGCCGAGGTGGAAATTCCTTCCCGAAGAATCATGCAGGAGGCTAAGCTCAGCGATGCGTAATAGATACAGAGCCAGTATGAGCAATTAGCTCTAATTGACGGTAAAATGATGAACGTGATGTGTCACAATCAACTCTACCAGAATAGGATGGCAAGTGCTTTCAACAAAAAGGTTAGACCGAGGCAATTCATACCGGGGAATTGATGTTGAAGCAGATCTTCCCGCATCAGGATGCAGCAAAAGAAAAGTTCTCACCTAACTGGCAAGCTTCTTACATGGTTCATCGAGTACTGACAGGAGGAGCACTCATACTTGCAGAGATGGGCGGGGAGATACGGCCAAAACCTATCAATTTGGAAGTCGTCAAGATATTATGTTTGAGATTGTATTTGCACTTTCTTTTGATGCAACATGAACTATGCTTGACCTGATTCCCGTTTAAGAGGGATACATAGGCAGCCCTGTGCTTTCGGTCACATCATAATAAAAGCTTCATTCCCCTCTACGATCAGAAATCGGGGCAGAATCTCGAGTTTTCATCAACCTCATTACGTCAAGTATCGCCAAGAAGAGTATCCCCGGAAGCATACATTAAATTGGGAAAGCATTTTGAGGAGGACCTCAAAATTTTTAGTTAAGAAGGTCGCAATTTCTCAAAGCGTGTCACGGCCTGTGATTCAACCAAATTATTTAACTTTCTGCTTTATTTTTTAAAACAATTACATTATTTATAAATGATTCACCGCAAATGCATATTTTCGAAAATCGCATTTCTGTAATAGCAAGATGTTACCCAGGGTGACTCGAACAAAGCGTCAAGACAGGAGTGGGGGCGAAATGAGGAATCGACTGCACGAATCGACCTTCCCCCAAAACTCATGATTTTTCTTTGGATGCAAGCATAACGGACATAACAAGCATGTCCACAAATATATAAAACAAGACCACTATCTTCACACCGGCACAAGTCGCCAAGTACAAGCGCGTCAAGCTAAGAAGCACTTCTTTACCTAATATTTAATTGTCACCTTTATTTGCATAGGGCTAAACACTGCCCTCATTACTTTTCATGAGGCTAAGAACTGCCTCCATTATTTTGTATAAGGCTAAACGCTGCCTTTCTCTGCATAAGGCTAAGCACTCTCCTCATTACATTACATGAGGCTAACCACTGCCTCCATTACATTGCATAGGGCTATACACTGTCCTCATTACTTTGCATGAGGCTAAGCGATGCCTCTATTACGTTGCATAAGGCTAAACGTTACCTTTCTCTACATAAGGCTAAGCACTGCCCTCATTACTTTGCATGAGGCTAAGCACTGCCTCCATTAAATGGCATAGGGATAAGCACTGCCCTCATTACTTTGCATGAGGTTAAGCACTACCTCCATTACATTGCATAAGGCTAAACACTGCCTTTCTCTACATAAGCCTAAGCACTACCCTCATTTCTTGTATGAGATTAAGCACTGTCTTTATTACATTGCATGAGGCTAAGCACTGCCTCTATTATTCCATAAGGCTAAACGTTGCCTTTTATTTTCATGAGACTAAGCACTGTCTCCATTACTTTGCATGAGACTAAGCACTGTGTCCATTACTTTGCATGAGACTAAGCACTTTCTCCATTACATTGCATGAGGCTAAGCACTGCCTCTATTATTCCATAAGGCTAAACGTTGCCTTTTATTTTCATGAGACTAAGCACTGTCTCCATTACTTTGCATGAGACTAAGCACTGTGTCCATTACTTTGCATGAGACTAAGCACTTTCTCCATTACATTGCATGAGGCTAAGCACTGCCTCCATCATTTCATAAGGCTAAATGCTGCCTTCATTACACTGCATGAGGCGAAGCACTGCCTCCATTATATTGCATAAGGCAAAACATTGCCTTTCTTTGCATAGGGCTAAGCACTATCCTCATCACATTGCATGAGGCTAAGCACTATCTCCATTACATTACATGATGCAAAGAACTGTCTCCCTTATATTGCATGGGGCTAAGCACTGCCTCCACTCTTGTATAAGGTTAGGCACTGCCCTTATCTCATACAAGGCTAAGCGCTGCCTTGTCTCATTCTCACGTACAACCAAGCATCACCGGTTCTCTCTATCAAATGATCAATATCAACACATCCTTTCATTTTATGGGCTGAAACATTACCACATTGTCCAAAGGCGTCATAGTCCGAGGCCATCATCCTCATAGCCTGAAGACATCATGCCATGGCTTGAGGATCTCTCGAAACTGCATATCATTATTCAAAGGCGTCATAGTCCATAGTCACCATCCCCATTGCTCGATGACACCATTTCATGGCCTGAAAATCACTTTTCATACGCTTCATGGCCCATGACGTCATGGTCTAAGGACATCATCCTCATCATCTAAGAGACAACTCTCATAGTCTAAAGGAAATTTGCATCATGTTTAAATTTCTGCAATAACCATATATATTCGCGTGCATCGTCTTTTAAGTTTTAAAAGTAACTCGAGAGGTAACCGTTCCAAAACATAGGAGCAATTCTCGCTCCGATTTCCGTTCACATCCTTTGATTGTCTCAAACGTGATCGGCGATCAGCAATTGAGTACTATTTATTCCGTAATCGCTCAAACATTTGCCTTAAACCCACATAACGTTCAAAATCACATTCGTAGCTCCACCTGAAATTATGCGTTACTTGTGACACTGTCCTATCCAGAGAATATCCTTTTTCAAATCGTACGACCATTGCCATAACAACTCTATCAGTTTCGTTCGCTGTTGAATCCAGAACTACACACGGCATGATTCTCGTAACACCAGAGATATGTAGGCAACTCAGTAACTAGGGTTCATCCCCCATTTCTCCAAAAATATACCTCATCCCCGCTCATTGGACAAAATTGGTCATCATTTTCTTTACGCAACAACTCTTTCATCATTCTCGGGTAAAGAGGGGCAGTTGTTGATACCCAATTTTACCACATATTTTATAAAGTATTCCATATAATTCAAAATATCCTTTTGTACTATTACCCAATTTATAAGGGTCATATAAGTATTTTCTATGATTTAAAAGCTTTTAAATTGATTTCTTGCATTTTAATTATTCATTATTTACTAATTATTCTCCAAATTATTTTGAGTAATTTAAATTAGTTATTTTATACTAACAAGCATATTTTATAATAGTTTACTTCATTTTATATGGTTATATTTGCATTTTTACTCTTATTTACAATATTTACAATAATAGCCTAAAGTTTACAATTAATTACATTTAGTATTTTATTTAAGGTCAAAATGACTTTTTTATATATTTACAACCTTCAGCTACTATTGTGTAAAATATTTAGTCGCATAAATAATATTTTTATATTTATATAGCTATTTTGTATTTTAGTTTTCCTTAATTCCACTTGTTTTAAAAACAGGCCCAATGTTGAGCCTATATTCAGATTAAAACAGGCCCAAAAGGCACTTGGCCCAGCAACCCAAACCCAACACCCACGACACAAAACCCTATACCTGTCCACAACCTGTTATCCACGCCATTTCTTTTTTAAATCTGAGTCGTTGATCCGAAGAGATCAACGACCCACAGCCCCATCCTTTTTCTTATATCCCCTAACCAAACCCTAATCCCCATTTCTCCACTCCAGCCGCCCTCAAATCCTCTAATCTGTGGAACCCTAACACTAGTCATTTCACCCCAAATATTCTAGTCTAGACCCAGAATAATATGGAGATCCTCCATATCTCCTTTTCTTTTCCTATGCTCACAATGATTTTTTCTCGTTTTCTTGGCAGTATTCGCTTGGTACCGAGTTATTTATGGAAGATGATCAACGGGCATTCGTTCGACCCTGATTCTATATTATCACTATATTATTGACTTGATACATTCACAATAAGGTTATCTAGGTTCAATTCAGTGAGATCTTTAACTATTTTGGTTCTCTGTCTTGAACTAGGTTTTGTTCTATTGAGCCCTAGTCCGATTCAAAAACGGTTTGCATGAGATTCTTTCCTTTTATTTGTGATTCAAGTGATGTTTTCCTTTCTAATCTGAGTAATTCTAACTACTGTATAAACCCCTCCCCCAATTCCCCTAAAATGGACCTTAATCACTACTATTACTCTCTCACTCTCACTCATTCTACTTTTCTAAAACATGAGACCTTGGCCGGCTAAAATCCAAGGTCACTGAAATTCGATTGTTGCTCTTTCCTTAGTGCGAGCACTGCCAGGGTTCACTTGACCTTGGGAACTTTGACGCACTTAGATTTTGGGAATCTTGTTGTTCTTTCTTTACTACTACTAATTGAGCTGCTGCCAGAACTTGATGTTCTCATCTACTTGTTCGTTAATTTGCAACTGATGAGTATTGAGACTCTAGCAATACAATTATTTTTATTTGTATTCATGCTTTGTACGCTCATGTCACTTAGGCTTTTATGAATCAATATGCTACTGTTTGCCTTTGTTCGCATTCATGTTTGCCTTAGAACTACTCTGTACCTCTGTGCTTTTCTAGTATTTAAACCTGCCTGAATTCTATGCTTCGATGCATGCATGTTTTGTGTGTGCAACTTGAATGGTTCTTGATAACCTTAAGCCTACTCTGCTATTCTGATCACTTACTATTATTATGAGTTCCCTCTCATGCCATTCTTGGGATTCCAGTATTGACGTTCTTAGGGGATTACTTCCTGCCCAGAACTTACCTGAATAAACTTCCTATTGCTGAGTCTTTATGTGTCAGATACTGTTTCCCTACAAATTGACCATAATCATGTCTTAAGCATGTTTCTCTCCTATTTGTGGCTTTGATGGTCATATTCCTCTACTTGTTAATCCTATGTCTTTAGCATTGCCTAAACCTTCTAGGGTAAATTTAAATGTTAGCCTCTTCTCTGATGTATGGGTAACTAGCATGAGTTATGATGCTTGCCTATCTTATTCCCCTTAAGTTGACTTTTTATATGTTCAGCATGATAGGCTGTTTGTAGTCTGTTGTAGACCATGCCACTAGCATGTTGTTGAACTGCTTGTAATCATGTTAGGCTCCATGTTAGAGATCTTCATGTGAAATTGCTATTCCCCTGACAATAACTCTATCAGACTTCTATGATTAAAGTTCCAAGGTCTAAAGTCCATTTTGACTAATTTTGGATCATGCCTTTCTCTAAACTTGATTTCTGGAAAACATGGCATGTGTGTGTTACCCCTGTTAACTTAACAGACATGCCTCTTAAGTTCTCCTAATGTGTGACTATGTTAAGCATGCTACAGTCTTTCCTTTGTTGAATAATTGCTCAATCGTGAACTTATGATGTTAGTTTTCCGTGTCAAACTTGCCATGTTGAAACTGAGTCCTGCTGGTTCTCCTAGTTGTCACTTTCAAGCCCTCTTGTTTGGTCAATCTTGTTCCCTTAGCTTCTAAATGAAAGTGCCAATATGCTTTTTGTAGTCTTTTCCCTATGAGGTATTACTGTTAATAGACTTCAGAGCTGTTAATTGGTTGCCATGTGATGTTTGTTAACTTATGTGGTTGAGTGGTTAATCTGTAATTGTTGGGTAAATGGGCCCTCCATCTTAGTCTGGTATGAGTTCATGTGTGGCCCCAAGTTGTGCAATTGATACACTCTCCTGTTTGAGGTATGTTTGGATCTGGGTCTGCTATTCATGTGAAAAGTGAGCATGTTGAAGGCCCAGGCGGTACTTGGTTATTTTCCTTTGGACCACCTCTGTTTATTGAGCATGCAGTCTTATAGTTTGTAATATTTGCACTTGTATTCATTATTTTGTGCCTGTAATAATTTGTGAACAAAATAGTTGGGACATTATTGAAATGGGAAAACGGGTATATTCTATTTTTGCATGAAAGGGTAGAAAACATGGCTATAGGACCTTAACTTCCTTATTTTTCATTTATCTACATCTTATTCTGATTTGCTTGTCCGTTTACCCAGAAAGCATGACTTAAAGCTATGACTCGCAACGTTAGAAAGCATGCCTATAGGGATTAAAACAAGACTTGTTGACTGCTCATTGACACACCTAGATATCATGCCTACAGGTTTCAAGATACTTGATTAAGGTTGCTGCTACTGCTATCCTTATCCTACTGTTGCCTAGATAAAATGTCTATAGGAATAAAATGAAACCAGTGCATGTTCTCAATTACTTTGTTGCCTGGATGTTATTATCTAGATACCATGCCTATAGGATTTTACTATTCATTAAGAAACCATGCATATAGGATCAAAGAAAAATAACTATGCATTTCAACGATCCTATAGTCTAGTCATAACTCACCTAGAAATCAAGCTTATAGGGTTCTAATAAATATCATTTGTTAAACCGGCAGTTCGTAAGATATTATATCACATATAAATCATGCCTATAAGTTCTGAACAAGTTTAATGTATCTCAACTCCAAATTTGCCTACAATCGTTTACTGCATAATCTGGAACATTGTTAGAATAAACTCATGATTGTTTGCGTGCATTTATGCCTACGTGTGGAGGCTAATATGAGTCCTTAAAGTTTAATATGTGCAGTCCAACTTGTTTTGAATGTGCATCTAGTTTTATCATTTTGAGCATCCTAGGTAAAGTCTAGAACCACAAAAATAGTAGGTCCAAACCCTCATAGACCATAGGCATGGACGGGTAATGCACGCATAGGACGCAATTTAGAATTGAACTAAATGCTTTAGGTAAACAACTTCAAGATAGTAATTGGGTAGCAGGAGATGATAGTCAGTGCCCGCTGAATCATAGGAGCAACCCCTACCTTTAAGGGAGTTGCGAAGTATTATTTATGTTGAATGGGGTGATCCTTTAGGCTAAAAAACTTAGGACCCCCCTCCCCCACCCCCCCATATATGTTTACTACTTGCACCACCATTTATTTGAACTTAGATCAAACTAGGTTGTACCTTGTAGTACTCAAAAGATTGTACCAATCACTTATAAATATATAATCTACTTCCTTCATATGTGCAATCCCTTCTTTAACTTATATGATCACATAGGACAATTATGATCCAATAATTCCACATAGCATAAAATTCGGTCTGGAACCAAAGTTGTGGACCTCGAAGAGTGCCTAACCCCTTCTCTTTAAGATAGTTTGAGCCCTTACCCGATCTTTGGCGACGTAGACTAGTTAAACAGAGTTATTTGCAAAAACATGCCCTAAATCACCTTAAACCGTTAGGTGGCGACTCTTCTCTTTTAATACCCATTTAAAAGAGTTGTCACACGTTGAAACCTACTTTCGCAAGAAAACGGGGCACCACAGCTACCCTTACCTCAGGCTGAACTGGAACAACCGGCTACACTGGTATAACCTATGGGACCTGTTCAATATGAACCCGCTACTCTAGGATACGTGCCGCGAGAGTCTGAGCTCCTCCCCCAGCCTGAGATGTGGATGGTGCAAGTGGAATCATCCTCGCCTGAGATAGAGTACCAAACATGCTCAAGAACTGTGCAAGGATCTCTTGAAGTGCAGGGGTGGCAACAAGCGCCTCAGGTGCCTAGCCCCAAGCTAGAGCTGCTAGTGGCTCCTCTATCGCCGCTCGAGTCGGTGCTCTAAATACACCACATGCCCCTCCTCGGCCTCTGCCCTGCACCCCGCCCCGGCCTATCGTGGCTCTAGTAGGGGGCGCGGGTGTCTGATCATTGGATCTAGCGATGCGTGTCCTCACCATATATGAGAGAATAGACAGGTAAAGATTTAGAATTTTGAAGTCAACAAATTTGCATGATAAGGAATCAAAGAAGTTAAGTTTTCTCACAGTTCCATAGCCTTTTGAAGATGTCCATAGCCTCTCAAAGATAAGTACAGACGTCTCCGTACCAATCCGCGACACTCTACAAAACCTGCTTATAACTCGTAACACCTATGAACCTATAAACCTAGAGTAAGCCTAACATACATCATGAAATAACATAAACAGTAAAAGAACTTCAATCTAAACCAACTAGCTATAATAAAGTATTTCCACAACACAACTGACAATAACACCCAAAATCTGGTGAGACGGAGTTATAAGCTGTACCCAAATATACTGAACCAATCCCTAATACACCAGTGTCTGAATAAAGGGTAAACAGTAGAAAAGAGACAAGGACATAGGGTAACTTTGAGGGCTGTGAACGCCGGAAAGTATACCTTGAAGTCTCCGATCCAAAGCCCAACTCACGGATGCCTAGTCTGGTATGAAGTACCTGGATCTGCATACAAAGATGTGTGGAAGCATAGTATGAGTACACCACAATGGTACACAGTAAGTATCAAGCCTAACCTCGGTAGAGTAGTGACGAGGTCAGGTCAAGACACCTACTGGAATGAATAAAGAAGCTGAACAGGTATGGTACAGTACAATAACGGAAACAAGGAAATGATACAATAAAAAAATCTAACAAGATAAGCTACACTGAAATCAAGGCAATAAAGGAATCAAATGAGGACCACATAATAAGAACACCAAGGAAACGATGCAAAACAAACATAAGTGATGTAAATGAAAGATAACAAGAAGAATCACGTCTGAGGCACCGCCTCATATTCTCATTTCACAATTTCAATCATAATTTTTCCATATATCACCGGGGGAGCCTTACATTTAGTTTTGAAAATTATTTTTCCAAAAATAGCTACCTGCGTTGTAGCCCACCTTATCTCACCGCATGCGTATCAACCCCTATCGTTATACCACCGCATGCGTATCAATATCACAACATATCACAAATCGCACCTCGAGTGCTACCACAACTTGCCTAAGAAGTCAACTATAATAATGTTTCCGCAATAAATAGCCCATGGCTCAACCATAATGTATACAAGAGTCTCAACAATAACAACTGAAAGTAAATAGCTCAACAAGAATGCTATTTCAACAATATACAACTTTGCCTCAATGTGATCACGACTTTTACAAACTTTAACACCAAAACTCAACAATAAGATATTCCAAGAAATGACAACTTCAAGTAAGGTAACTCAACAGTTTAATATTTAACAAGGCAATGAGCAAACAGTAACTTCAACTAAGCATGTAAGGGCAATAACAAGTAAGAGATGAGACAAGTATTAACAATGTCAAATAAAGCATGTAAGGATAGATTAACGATGATGAATATAACATGTTATGACAATTCAATTAATGGCATGAAAAGAATCTACCTAGCTTAAACCGGTCAATTATCACATTTAGCCCGTGTACCCACCCGTCACCTTGCGTACACGGCATTCACGTACCAAAATTAACACAAAACAACATCAATACTAAGGGGTAATTCTCCCACACAATGTTAGGCAAGACCCTTACCTCAAAACNCCCCCCCCATATATGTTTACTACTTGCACCACCATTTATTTGAACTTAGATCAAACTAGGTTGTACCTTGTAGTACTCAAAAGATTGTACCAATCACTTATAAATATATAATCTACTTCCTTCATATGTGCAATCCCTTCTTTAACTTATATGATCACATAGGACAATTATGATCCAATAATTCCACATAGCATAAAATTCGGTCTGGAACCAAAGTTGTGGACCTCGAAGAGTGCCTAACCCCTTCTCTTTAAGATAGTTTGAGCCCTTACCCGATCTTTGGCGACGTAGACTAGTTAAACAGAGTTATTTGCAAAAACATGCCCTAAATCACCTTAAACCGTTAGGTGGCGACTCTTCTCTTTTAATACCCATTTAAAAGAGTTGTCACACGTTGAAACCTACTTTCGCAAGAAAACGGGGCACCACAGCTACCCTTACCTCAGGCTGAACTGGAACAACCGGCTACACTGGTATAACCTATGGGACCTGTTCAATATGAACCCGCTACTCTAGGATACGTGCCGCGAGAGTCTGAGCTCCTCCCCCAGCCTGAGATGTGGATGGTGCAAGTGGAATCATCCTCGCCTGAGATAGAGTACCAAACATGCTCAAGAACTGTGCAAGGATCTCTTGAAGTGCAGGGGTGGCAACAAGCGCCTCAGGTGCCTAGCCCCAAGCTAGAGCTGCTAGTGGCTCCTCTATCGCCGCTCGAGTCGGTGCTCTAAATACACCACATGCCCCTCCTCGGCCTCTGCCCTGCACCCCGCCCCGGCCTATCGTGGCTCTAGTAGGGGGCGCGGGTGTCTGATCATTGGATCTAGCGATGCGTGTCCTCACCATATATGAGAGAATAGACAGGTAAAGATTTAGAATTTTGAAGTCAACAAATTTGCATGATAAGGAATCAAAGAAGTTAAGTTTTCTCACAGTTCCATAGCCTTTTGAAGATGTCCATAGCCTCTCAAAGATAAGTACAGACGTCTCCGTACCAATCCGCGACACTCTACAAAACCTGCTTATAACTCGTAACACCTATGAACCTATAAACCTAGAGTAAGCCTAACATACATCATGAAATAACATAAACAGTAAAAGAACTTCAATCTAAACCAACTAGCTATAATAAAGTATTTCCACAACACAACTGACAATAACACCCAAAATCTGGTGAGACGGAGTTATAAGCTGTACCCAAATATACTGAACCAATCCCTAATACACCAGTGTCTGAATAAAGGGTAAACAGTAGAAAAGAGACAAGGACATAGGGTAACTTTGAGGGCTGTGAACGCCGGAAAGTATACCTTGAAGTCTCCGATCCAAAGCCCAACTCACGGATGCCTAGTCTGGTATGAAGTACCTGGATCTGCATACAAAGATGTGTGGAAGCATAGTATGAGTACACCACAATGGTACACAGTAAGTATCAAGCCTAACCTCGGTAGAGTAGTGACGAGGTCAGGTCAAGACACCTACTGGAATGAATAAAGAAGCTGAACAGGTATGGTACAGTACAATAACGGAAACAAGGAAATGATACAATAAAAAAATCTAACAAGATAAGCTACACTGAAATCAAGGCAATAAAGGAATCAAATGAGGACCACATAATAAGAACACCAAGGAAACGATGCAAAACAAACATAAGTGATGTAAATGAAAGATAACAAGAAGAATCACGTCTGAGGCACCGCCTCATATTCTCATTTCACAATTTCAATCATAATTTTTCCATATATCACCGGGGGAGCCTTACATTTAGTTTTGAAAATTATTTTTCCAAAAATAGCTACCTGCGTTGTAGCCCACCTTATCTCACCGCATGCGTATCAACCCCTATCGTTATACCACCGCATGCGTATCAATATCACAACATATCACAAATCGCACCTCGAGTGCTACCACAACTTGCCTAAGAAGTCAACTATAATAATGTTTCCGCAATAAATAGCCCATGGCTCAACCATAATGTATACAAGAGTCTCAACAATAACAACTGAAAGTAAATAGCTCAACAAGAATGCTATTTCAACAATATACAACTTTGCCTCAATGTGATCACGACTTTTACAAACTTTAACACCAAAACTCAACAATAAGATATTCCAAGAAATGACAACTTCAAGTAAGGTAACTCAACAGTTTAATATTTAACAAGGCAATGAGCAAACAGTAACTTCAACTAAGCATGTAAGGGCAATAACAAGTAAGAGATGAGACAAGTATTAACAATGTCAAATAAAGCATGTAAGGATAGATTAACGATGATGAATATAACATGTTATGACAATTCAATTAATGGCATGAAAAGAATCTACCTAGCTTAAACCGGTCAATTATCACATTTAGCCCGTGTACCCACCCGTCACCTTGCGTACACGGCATTCACGTACCAAAATTAACACAAAACAACATCAATACTAAGGGGTAATTCTCCCACACAATGTTAGGCAAGACCCTTACCTCAAAACATGCTAACTCAATCCACTAGTAAGCCTTTTCCGTGAATATCCAACTCCGAATGGCTTAAATCTAGCCAAAATAACTTTATACCATAAATACACACAATATTAAACTATTCCGAATAATAAAGTTGAAATCTTTGAAGAAAATCAAAAGTCAACCCTAGGCCCGCATCTCGGAACCCGACTAAACTTACAAAATACGAAAATCCATTCAATAACGAGTCCAACCATATTAAAATTACTCAATTTTGAGTTCAAATCAACCTTCAAATCCTCAAAATATAGTATGACGTTTTCACAAATTTTCCCGAATATTTCCAACTCAAAACACTAATTAAATGGTAAAAATGATGGATTCATGTATAATAGCCAAATCCAAGTTAGACTCACTTACCCCGATCAAATTCTTGAAAATCTATCTCAACATCGCCCAAAACCGATCTCTCTAACTCAAAATATGGATAATGAAATAAAACCCTCGATTTCTCTATTTCTTCTCAGCGATTAACGCTTCTGCGGCCAATTTGTCGCTTCTGCAACTCCGCACCTACGGAAATTCCATCGCAGGTGCGGCTTTCACTTAACCCAGCCAAATTCGCTTCTGCGGACCAAAATGCACATCGGAGCTTTCGCTCCTGCAGACAAGGAGTGCTTCTGAGCACACGCTCCTGCGGATTGTGTCTGCTTCTACGATCCCAGACCATACTGGCCCTATCCGCATTTGCGGCCAGTTCCTCTGCACCTACGGGCTCACAGTTGCGGAAATCTCCTCGTATTTGCAGTACAGCCAAGCCCACTAGATATTCGCTTATGCGATAAGCCCTCTCACGCCTGCTTGTCCGCACCTGCGGTGAAACCCACTGCAGGTGCGATGACACCAGAACTTCAGCAGTTTCAGCAATCTTCTAAGTTCAAAAATGATTCTGTTTTCAATCTGATTCCCACCTGGGGGGCCCCCCGGACCCCGTCCAAATATATCAACAAGTTACAAAACACATAGTGAACCTATTCGAGGCCTAAAATCACATCAAACAACATCGATTCTGCGAATCGCAACCCAATCCAAACCTATTGAAACCATGAATATCCAACTTCCAAAACTAACGCCGATTTATACCAAACCAACTTCGATTGACCTCAAATTATGCACACAAGTTATAAATGATACAACAAACCTAATTTAACTTCCAGAATCAGAATCTGATCCCTTTCACGCCTTAACCTCGGGAAGCGCGACCGGCGCCCAACCAAGATACCCTAGTCAAGCAAGCCTATACAATGCCTTCTACTCGAACTTACCCATCAATATAGAGAAGATATATTTCATTAAATAGACCATTAGAAGATCAAGTGAGCAACACCAATTCATCTCTATTAGTTACGTCATTTATAAGTCCCTAAAATATTACATTACACATTCATAGTTTAGAAATGGAACATGTGATACAAATACAATATTCTAGTTTGACTTTCCCAATACCAATATACAACCCACACTATGTCTACGGGGCCTCTAACGGATGCAAAAAAGTACTATAATAGTGCCGACAATAAGGCCCCGGCTATACCTCAAAACATAATACACATGGAGCAAAACATACACGGCCCCGAAATGAAGTGGGGCTCACCAAGTCAGCTGGGAAGAGGGTGTACCTCTATCACTAATCAATGAGCTGTGGAACCACGTACATCCATTAAAGATGCAGCGCCCCCAGCAAAAGGGACGTTAGTACGTATGGAATAGTGTTAGTATGTAAGACTAAACACCCTCTCAATAGAACGAGTAACAATACAAGGAGAAACAATTATCGGAGCAATGGAAGCCTCAAACAATACCAAAGCATCAAGTTAGGAGCAAGATAAGTTTTCATATAAATTTTCAATATTTTAGGTTGGGAGATCTTTAGTACCAATATACCACCATGACTTTAGCAGGGAGTCTGATCACGGCCCGATTGGCTAGGCCGTCTCACCCAAGGACATCCAATCACAATCATAATCACAACTACCACCATGTGCGTGGCATGGTGTCCGATCTCGACCCGATCGGCTAGGCCGTCTCACCATAATGTCGTGTGGATTGACATCACCCTCCTTTGCTATCAATCATCTCATCCCAATTAAGGGGAATAATCTCAACAGATCAATCTCATCCCATTTAAGGAGAATATTCTCAATACATCAGTTCGGGGTTTTACCCCTCAATTACTCCTACATCGGCACGAGTAGTTTTGGGGATAGGTTATTTCGACCTACCCTTCCTCGGTGACTAGCGATACCCCCAAAAATGTTTATTATATAAAAATATATTTTTAGCTCAATTCATGACCTTTTTCACACCTTTTCATTTCATTGGCACCAGTGGCCACAAATGTAATATTATTCTTGGCACGTCGGTCGTATCTCATATTTCATGCTCACCCCTTTCTCTTTCAAATATCATAATTGATTATCAACAAAAAGTCATCTCTAATCACGACTTTTAGTACATATATGAGCAAATAAGAGTCTTAGGCACATTGAATTTGCTTCCACAATTTGGCGTAATAACTTGCAATTGAAACATGATTGAATTCATAAGATTTTGACACATTGGTCACATTTGAATACATTCTCGAAGGATAACACAATATGATGAGAGCATTCAGAACACATTTTGAACATATATCTTTCAACACAAAGTTTATTCGGATTAATCAAATTTGTAATGAATAACTCGGGACATGAGAAGTAAAAAATGGGTCCATCATACCTGAGACTTACGAGAACAACGTGGGACTCAATTCTAAGAGAGAAGTTTGAGCTTTCCTTAAATTACTACAATGTTTCGGAAATCCTAGTAACTTTAATCTATTCAGAAACATAACAAAATCGAACCATAATTAGAAAGATATTCAGGGGTTCAGCTCATTTAAGCAATTATTAAGCACTAGGTATGCATTGTGATTTGAAGGTTCTCCTATGGTGGATTCTTTCATACCACAACCCGATAGTTACCCATTTGGGCTCAACAACCTCCCCACAAACCATGATGGTACATGCATGCATAAATAAAACTCTCATACCCAAGAATCACACTCCTCATTACCAAACTTCTACCTCAAATTCTAAATGGAAAGCTAGGGCTAGAACCTTACCTCTTTAGAAGACAACTAGCATGGTTTCCTTGTGAATTCTCCATGACTTGAGCAAGGATTGATGAACAAATAGCTTAGGATTCCTTCTGTCAATCTAGAGCACTTTCCTCAATCTAAAATAGCAGTTTGAACCTTCTAAAATAACCCCCAAACTCATTTTATAAAAATGGGATCGGGGTAAAATTTTCCAAAATTTAAACTTATGAAGCTGGGTCTGTGGTCGCAGACCAGACCGCAAAATGATTATACGGCCCACAAAAGGGACCGCACAAATCTCTCTTATTCCTTCCTTATACGCATTCATATGCGGATTCTACTTACTTTTTCTGCTATTATCACTCAGTTATGGTAACTTTCGTTACCATTATACTTATGGCAAATTCGATTATCACAAATCTGGCTTTGATTCTGTGGTTCCGGGTGCGATTGTGATTCTATACACTTAAGAAGAGAAAATTTCTCTTGTATATGGTATGTCTCCGGTGATTCTGTCGTGATTGGGGCTTATGAATGATTTTCCCTAAATCCGACTCCAACTAGGGTTCGGAGTTCTTACTTCCTCTATTATTTTAAGTATGTATAGGATATATTCTTTCCTTGTTTGTGTTGATTGATTATATTTTCTTGTTTGTTCATCCAAGCTTGCTACTATATAAACCCCTTTTCCCATTCCCCTTCTAGGCCTTAACAACTATTTCAAGAACAATTGCTACGACTGCTGCTACTACTGTTCTCTTACTCTTACACTCTCTATACTATTCTGCACTCTTGATTGCGGTCGGTTGAAAGCCAAGGCCACCAGAATCCTCTTTATCGACCTCCTTAGTGCGAGCACTGCTCGGGGCTCATTTGAAGCTCCTGTGAACTCTGACGCACTAGGATTTGGGTCTTTTGTTTATTCTCTTTGCTGCTGATATTCAAGATGCTGCTGGCACTTAGTCTTCTCTTCTCTTTTGTTTATTGAATCTGCAAACTAGTGAGTATCTTGACTCTTGCAATACTATCTTCTTTGCTTGTGTTCTGCATATCCAAATTGTTGGAATTCTGTGAACCAATATGACTTCAATATTGTGTTATTTTCATTGGAAATTTTACTTGCTCTGAAGCTATTCTGCAGTTCTGAATCTCCTAGCGTCACAACCTACCTGGACTTTAAACTTCAATATATGCTCAGTATGTTTAGCTTGAGTGATTCTGTGTGTCTTTAAGTCTGCTCTGTTGTACTGATCACTTATTGTTTATTGTGAGTTTTTCTCATGCCTTGTCTTGGATTCTCGCATTGAAATTCTTAGGGAATTATCTCCTACTCAGAATTTGCTTTAATGAACTTCTCCTGATAAATCCTGTATGTGGACTCTACTTTTACCTGCTTACATGAACCTTATTGTTGTCGCACTGTTTTAACCAAACCTATTACTTTGTTGTGGAGAACAATAATGTGGTGTTTGGTCAATCCTGTATTCTTTGGTATTGCTTATGCTTCTAATTGAATCCCAATACATTTAGTTACAATGATCATGCATAGTCTACTGGCTTAAGTTATGAGTCTGCTTGTTCTATTTAACCTTAAGATAATATGTCTTCCTGCCATGACACCTTTGAACTTGGGGATCTTTGTGTTATACTCAGCATGATTAGGCTTCTTATTGATTGCTTGCTTGCCTGTTTGTCATGTGTAATTGTCATTCCCTGACTATGACTCTGTCTGACATAGGGCTGTTCAAAACCGAACCGTAACTTTTAACTGAACCGAACCAATGACTTATTGGCTTATTGGTATCGGGTTATCAAATTAATGGTTGGTGAACGGATTGAGATTTTATAATTAACGACTTAACGATTTGGGGGCGGATTACTCAATTTTCTTATCGGATAAACCATTAACCCATTAGGTGTTTTATATTTATACTTTTATATGGGATCAACAAATGTTACATGAGTATTATCAGAAAATAAATCTGAAAATGCCTTCAAGTTTTTAGTCAAGTTTTGTAGGTGTAGGAAATTCCGATTGTATATAAGTTTTCAGTCAGTTTGACTAGTTTTCAGTCTTTTTTAAAAAAATATATGAAACAAGATAGCCATTCAACCAAAAGAAATATTTATAATAAGTGCAATACAAATTACAAAGTGTTAACAGATTCTATCATGTAGCAACGGATGTTAACAAGCCTGGTAAACTAAAAAGGGATGGAACTTATACTGGAGTCACTTTATCAAGTTTGGCCGTTTGGTATTCACAAGGCTAGGATTGTTCAAAAATTTTCTATTTGATTTAGCCGATAACCGCCCGATAATCGTTAATCTAATACCAATCCGCCCATTATCTTATTGGATGGCCAATGGATTACTACATTTATAATCCGATAATCAATAAGCCAAACCGTTAAGCTTAATTATCTTCCCGCTAATCACCCATAGTCTGACCTTCATGACTTAGACTCCTAGGTTTTAAAATCCTTTTTAGGCTAACTGTGGATCATGCTCTATTCTGAACTCACTCTGGAAAAGCTTAGAATGTTCATCTCGTATGTGTCTAGTATGTTTACCCTGTTAACCCCAAATGGCATGTCTCCCTAACTCTCCTAGTATTATGTATATCTTCATCATGCTATCACTTGCTTAATGATTTAACCTATATTGCCATTTACCATATTAGAAATTAAGTCTATTGATTCTCCTAGTTTCTTGTTCTTTTCTTAATCAATCATGTCACTCTTGCTGCTAAAATACCAATGTGTTTATGAATCCTGCTAAATGTCACACAATTCTGTCTCTATGAGGTATTGCTTTAAGGCTGTTTAGTTGATTTTCATGTGTGGTCCATCAACGTATTTGGTTAAGCGGTCAATATTATAATTGTTGGGCTTGATATGAGTTCGTGTGTGGCTTTGGGTTGTGCAAATGGACATACTCCCTTGTTTTGAGATACGTTTAGATCTATGCCTGCTATCCGCGTGAAAGAGTCTGCTGAAGGCCCAGACAGTCCTGGGTTACTTTTATTTGGGCCTATTCTTGGGGTTGCAATTGTTCCTTGTATAATATTTGTACTAGTATTCATTATCTGGGCCTGTAATAATTCGTAAACAAACGATTGGGGAGTTAGTGAAATGGAGGAAGCAGGTATACTTTAATTTTCGCCTAAATAAGTAAAAAACATGTCCATAGGATTTATTTGCTATGCCTGCTATTTGTTTGACGTTCTTCAATTCTACACACTAAAAGAAATCATGCCTATAGGAAATCACACGCTTTACATAACTTGTCTAATACCCGTACACTATCCAAACCATGTTGGTTCGAGTAAATGCTTTACCTGCTTCCATGTATACTTCTATGCGCGATTAGATAACATGTTTATAGGAACCAAACGCCAATAACTATTTTCTTAATTGTGTAATTATTAGATAACATGCCTATAAGATGTAATAATACATGAATTTGCTAATGCTCATCTAGATACCATGACTATATGGTTTTAACTAATTAATCAATCGACTGCTTCTGTTGCTTTCACTATACTGCCTACCTAGATGACATGCCCATAGGAACAAGCATGATAAAATCGAGTTCAAAAATCAACTATTAGAAATCCTGCCTATAGGATATCGTTACTCACTAGGAAGCATGTCTATAAAATCAAACACTGGTAATTCTGAGTTTTCAAACGGTTTTACTACCTCATTGCGCAAACAATTTAGAGATCATGCCTATAGATTTTGCAATACTTGTAATCTACAAATTCGTTAGTTTAAAACAGCAGCACTACTTGTACGATACTTGAAATTAGAATCACATAGAAGCCATTTCTATAGGATTTAATGACTCTAATACGTCTTAATTCTGAAACTGTTTGCTACCTAATATAAAAAATCTGCTCGCGTGTATTTGTTGCTTATGTGTGGAGGATAACCTGAGCCATCTATTGACTTTATGTGTAGTCCTATGTGTTTTGAATGTGCGCCTACTTTTATTATTTTTTGAGCATCCTAAGTAAAGTCTAGAACCACCCAAATAGTAAGTCCAAAGCCTCCTGGACCATAGGCATGGGACGGGTAGTATACGCATAGAGCACGGTTTAGAATTGAATTAGAGCGCTTTAGATAAACAACTTTAACATAGTAATTGGGTAGCATGAGATGGTAGTCTGTGCCCGCTGAATAATATGAGCAACCCCTATCCTAAGGGAGTTGCAAAGTATTATTTATATTGCACGAGGTGATCCTTTAGGCTAAAGAACTTAGGACCCCCTCTTTTATATGTTTATTGTTCGCACCTTTGTCTCTTGAACTTAGAACAATTAGGTGGTATCCTGCAGCCTCTAAAGACTTGTACTGATTATTTATATATAGTTTAATTCTTGTGCGATTTTCTTTACATCGTAGTGGAACTTTAAATTCCATGTCTTCCCTCACTTACATAATCGCATAGGAAAATTATAATCCCAATAATCCCACATAGCGTAAACTTCGGCAGGGACCCACAGTTGTGGACCTCGAAGAGTGCCTAACATCTTCTCTTTGAGGTAATTTGAGTCCTTACCCGATCTTTGGTTACAGGAACTAGTTAAACAGAGTTATTCGTATATAGGTTCCCTAACGCACCTTAAAATCGTTAGGTGACGACTCTTCTCTTTTAAATACTCATCTAAAAAAGTTGTCGCATGTCGAAACCCCTTTCGAGAGAAAAAGCGGCGCGACAATAAGTATTCTCATTCATGCTAGAGATATGTCTAGACTTGTGATATATTTGGACATGATGGGCTATTTGTATGTTGGATTACATATTGTATCCGTAGTCAGATTATGCACATGCATACATCCCTCCATGTTTCTCTACTCCCGAACCCTGGGGACCCGAGCCATTCATACCACCAAATAAACGTACATCTCAAACAATGAAACGGAATGATAGAACTCAAAAGACAGATTCGATTATTGTATAATGAGAGCTAGACCATAATAATACCAAATTGAGGGAGCTAATTTGATAAAAACTCCACTAATCAGGTATATATAGGAGTGAGCAATCCTATGCTTAACCTTATTTGAGTAAATCCAATCTTATTACTTGTGTTTTCAGTTGTTTAGTTTAATTTATGTTTTAGTTCCTGATCACCGAGTCTAAAAAAGTTAATTGGTTTGTGCGAGGCTTGTGTGTTCAAACATAGACTTAACCACCCTAGATAATTGCTTCCTGTGGATTCGACTTGGTCTTACCAGCATTATATTGTGACAGGCACCTTTATGTCTGATTTAAGAGTACGGTTGGGCATTACCAATTATTTTCAAGTGGTAAGAATATGAATTAGGCTTATATTAATATTAAAATATTTTGAGATCATGAAAAATAATATATATATATATATATATATATATATATA